>VWZY01008024.1:394330-451582 GCA_013399075.1 Chloroceryle aenea
CGGGAGGAGGCAAAGGACGATTTGGACATGCTCATTCTAGGGCGCTTGGTTGCCTGCATCCAGCTCGTCTGTATCCTCAGAGTGGGTGAGTGATTTTGCATGAATTCATCTTTGGGTTTCAGAACAACTTTTCTCCCCGGGATTCGGTGGTTTTTTTCCCTTCTGTTCCCTCTTGCTTAGAGCTGCGGGCGCAGTCCCCGCCTGTTCCACGCTGTGAGAACACGCTGTCAACAGCGCGGGTGGGAACGTTTCTCTTACCCCGTTTTACCTCAGCCTGCCGCTGCCGGGCTCCGCTGATGTGCGGTATCCCCACGCCACCCCCGGCACAGGCGGGTTGCTCCGAGGGGCGGGGGGACGCACACGACTCCCCAGCCCACCCTGCTCTGCTCCCAGAGCAGCGCCCCACGGAACCGCTTTCCGTCGAGCCCTCCCCGGGGGTTTGGCCCCGCCGGGCAGTCCGCACCCGCAGGGGAGCGAGTGTGCACCGGTGACAGCAGGCAGAGAGAAACCCCCTGCCGAGCGATGTTGACATCGAGCTTCTCTGTGGACGTGAGATGTGAAAATTTACTTTAGCCTCTCACAGGAACTGTTTCGAAGAGAACCCGGCATGAGTGCAAAATTTTAGTCCCCAAAAAGACCCGTTCCCCAAGAACGAGCAAAGTCAGTCGTTGCCCTAAAGCAAGGTATAGCTGCTGCCTCGAAAAGCAAAACACGAGTCATGTGGGACCCTGCATACAGAATATGGATTTGTATATAGATTTTAGTAGGAGTGCTTATATAACCAAGTTAATTTTCAACTCACTCAGATGTGTGCAGCTGGATTGCCTCCTAAAAATCATGCAGTGCTCAGTTATTCGGTATTTTTGCTATAACCAGCACGAGTCCGTTGATGTTAGTTAGTAGTGCCGTTTACACACTTTATCAAATAAGTACTAGCGCTTAAGTGGTTTTGTGTGGTACAGAATAACCGTTTTGATCTGATAATCATCTGTCAAACAGATCACTAGGACATGCTAGTTGTTTGCTCTTATTTAAGTATGAATAACTTGGGAGCTTCAGCTCATTATGTACAAAAGCAGTTTTACAATAGGTCTCTGGTGATAAAGTAGGCACTAACCTACATTTTTCACCCAATAGGTGGTGCTGCTTCTGAAACCATGAAGCTCCATAAACAAAGATCCGTGTTAGGTTACTCGGAGTGAAAGCGATTTCGTACCGAGCTCTGCTAGTTAGAGGAAACTCCTTGTTAAAATTTTGTCCTGTGATAAATATTTTTACTTTCTTTCTGACTCTATAGCGGAATAATTAAACTGTAGATGTGATGAATGTACCTGACCTTTAATTAAAATCTATGATCTTTGTATACTGTATATTAATAGCATTTTAGTCTCAGTTTTAAACTAACCTATTCTAAACCCGGGGTATTCTAATGTAATTCTGTTTACACTACATTGGCAAACAATGGCCTGCCATTAAAACTTTTGATAAGCTTTTGTAACATCTTTCTTACATTGTCA
Organism: Chloroceryle aenea; assembly: GCA_013399075.1. Lineage (NCBI taxonomy): Eukaryota > Metazoa > Chordata > Aves > Coraciiformes > Cerylidae > Chloroceryle > Chloroceryle aenea. The sequence goes on from VWZY01008024.1 coordinate 395,848, forward strand.
GCCTTTCCTAAAATCAGTTTCCTAAAATTTCCTCTAGTCCCAGGAGTATTTAAAGAGAAAAATAGCAGGTGTTTGTTTATGTGTGTGGAGGTATATCAGAATGTGTGGGTACAGATCACGTATACCATGACATGACCATGAGGTAATAGAACACAACTCAGTTTTGGAGACTAACTTCCATGTTCAGAGGACTACCACATTACAAACAATGCAAGACATAAATATAACTTCCATAATGAAACCTGTCTATTTAAAATAATTTCATCTTGTGTCTTTTTAAAATAAGATTTATTTTTTTTATATATAAGACAATCTTCAAATACATGGTGTGTCTGTTATATTCGTGAATTCAGTAGATCTGACAGGGTGGGAAAACAAGGGGTTTTACTCACACATGAGGTATAATATAAGTGCAGCTGCTTTTTTTTTTTTTTTTCCTCTAGACTGATTATGCTTTTATTTTCAAACTTGACCTGAAGGGGACACCCTTTCTAGATATGATGTGTGATTTGGTCTCAATGGTGGATCATGCTGAACACTGACGAGCTAGACTGCTCAGTGTGTGCCACGGCATGATTGTTCCCAAGATTGAATACCCTGTACAGGTTAACAGACTGATTTAATCACATTTCATTTGATTATGTTCCTCTTTGAGTATCTTTCCATAACTAAATATGCTCTCATCTAATTACTAGTTCATAGGAGTAAGTATTTTGTTAAAATTTTGACCTTTTGTTTTTTTAATAAAATGCTTGCATACTGCCCGTGCATTGTTCCTAGGGTTTGGTGACAGAGGGGTATGTCAGGCAGGCTGACTGTCACCATTAAGTATTTCTCATACCTGGCACTCTGTGAATGGGATGTTGCTGCAGAGTGTGCCAGTCTGCCTTTGCATTCTGGCAACTACAGTGACTAGTTAGAGGCTAGGGAACATGTAGATCCTGGACTCATTTACTTGTAGTTTCAAAAAATGTCGAGTTCCCAGCTGGTCATGTACAGAGCTCTATAGGCGGTCCTTTCTAATGAATCTGTTTGGGAGGTTTGCTGTTGCCTCTGGGAGATTCGGCAGGAAAATCTCAATCTCATATGTATGCAGAAAAGACAAGGCGGTCAAACCAACCTCGCTAAAGAAAAACCTATTAGAGCAGATGGAGGCAAAAAGTTCTTTTGGGAATGACAAGACAGTAACAGTTCGTTCTGTGTTATTGAAGAAATGCTTAGGGGCTTGATTCTAATATCCCTGCTGAGATATGAATAGCACCTTCCTCCACAGTGTTACTGAAGCCAAGTACTGATGTAATTATTTATGGAGCGGGGTATTATCTGAGTATTCTCAGTGAGTGCCATTCAGCAAACTTCAATGGAACTACTTGTGGAGTGAGATGCTTATTCAGTCACAAGTAATGGCACATGAGATGTCCTGTGTGATTATTTGTGGATACCACTGTGTAGTTAGAATTGAGATTTCCTATGAAGTTCTTTCTGTTGTTAAAATTAAAGAAAAAAAAAAAGCGCCTCTGTGGAGAATTCACTCGCTCTTTTACAGTTCTATTTTAAATGAGAAATAGATGAATCTGTAATCTCCAGCCTGCATATATCTCAGGCTGAAGATACTCTCTGAAATTCTGCCCCAGTTTACTGATGTGTTCCATATAACCTCCTGAAAGACAGTGAGGCATGCCCTTTTTTTGTAGCTTTTTGTTCTTATGGAAGAAATACCTGGAGTCCTTTCAATAAGTAGACTATGAATCTCCATATGCAAGAAAATGTTAATAGAAAAAGGAACGCGTTTTAAGAAATTACATTCTAATTGTGGCTAAATTTGAATCAAAAGCATATAAGTATTCAGGCAAGATTTAAAAAATATTCCCCGCTCTCACTAACAAAATGTGTAGGTATTTTTGCCCAATACTGTAAAAGTGTCTCCAAAATTAGCTCATCAATACCTTACTACTATCACTGTCTGACCTCAACCAGGTCATGTACAGATAAAACGATGACCTGTTTAATTAGTTGTGTCTCACTTTACTTTTTTACTGTCTAAAAGATAACTCTCTCTCTCTCAAATACCTTTCATTTTTAGTTTGTTTCTGGCATCCCAGTACCATGACTTCATTCACACAGAAGTAGTAATGTTTCCCTAAATATTAGAAATTTTATTACATAACTGACATCAGGACTATATTTCCAAGCTATCAGATAGCATACATCTCACTCCCGACAAGGAAATCAACTTCTCTGTGCTCTTCTCTGGATGGTCATAACTGTTCCGAAGAACAGCATTGGCTCAGCTTTCTAAATCCAATCACGCTTTCTTTTTCTTCTCATGTCTGCATGCTTAGATTCAAAAAGCTCTTAAGAGTGTTAAAGGACCATGGGATCAGACCCTTCTTTTTACACTAACCTCCTATTTTGACAATATTTCTGTAGGCCAGATACTTGGCATACTTCAAACTCAATTACATCACAGTAATATTACTGTGTATTATTTTTAATGCTTTAGCATATTTTAGACTTAAGATGGCATGTTCCTATGGATGATGATACATCATTCCTATGGCAAAATGTAGTCCTGCCATATCTAAAGTATAAGGGCTGTACCAAGAATTTTAGGACCATTAAACCATCTATTTTAACCATCTATCTTATAACCATCTATATGTTATGCATTTTGTACTGTAGGGATTGATATATACCAAAATCTAAATACACAGTATGCATTTATTTCTTGTATCTGAATTTCTGGAGAGAAAGTAAATAATATATATAAAAATAAGGTGGTGATTTGAAACTATTAGAAATATAATCTGGATCTATGAATGTAGGCACTTGCCCATTTCTTAAGGAAGGCGATTTCCTTCAGTTTCTGTGCTCATCATCTAAGTGGCCACTTCCCACTATGAGTTCTCTAATTAGGAATTTAAGGGTGAACAGATTCTGTTCTTTCACTGACAATTTCAATTCCTCTTCAAACATGCCATGCTTCTCAGTATTCCCTGTAGGGCCTGGAAGTCTGTGGCAGTTCCGGAGCCCCCTGCTCCCATTTAACAGCTCGATTCTCACAGCTTCGTGCACCATTTATGTGGCTTTCCTGTATGAGACATCCTTTGGCTATTCAATAAGCTTCTTTTCCCATAAAGACAAAAGTTACCTTTTTGAATACATGTCAAGGCTTCTGCATTAGAAAGATAAATCGTCAGGAAGAAAAGGACTTACAGTATTAAATAAACAAAATCCTCTAAATGAAAGATAGCAAATTTTTCAGAGGCTGGGACTGTAAATGAAACTTGGCTTCAGCAGGTTGTTGAGGAACTGTTGGCAGCAGAGTACTTTTGTGGGAAGGTATGGTGAAGGTATAATGCTTGTTGAATACAGATTACTGATGTTGGTCAATTGAGTCTTAAGGCTCAGGTGGAAATGACTAGAAATTTTAGATGCGACATGAGGGTTTATTTAATTTATGTCGCTGGCTGATATTGTGGCACTATCTGGTTGAGGTGAAATAATAAGACTTTTTAAGAAAAACAAGCACTGTATAAAAGTGTCATGGATTATTCTAGATGTGGCATGCTTCTCAAAAGCTCCTATTCCCTTCAATTTCTTACTCATAATTGAACTTAGATATTCTTTGATCCACCAGAAGTAGCTATATTTCACCCTAGAAGTCAGTACATTTCATTACTAATCAAAGACTCTAGGAGCTGTTGTTTGAGTTCACTAATTTCAGAAATTGTTATTCTGGTAAAAGCCCATGGATAGCAAAAATACCATGCTACATCTGATAAGGAAAGCTCAGCACTGCAAGCAGGACGCCAGTGGAACTTAGATGTCTGAACCCAAATTTTTAATTAAAAGAGTCCCTGACTCTGCAGGTACCTTCTGGGGCTTCCTGGGAAGCTTTCAGGCAGGTACAGTTTCTCTTCTGCATGTACTTTATCTGACCCTATTATATGCATCTCAGCACCTCTTTCTCTCCTCAGTTTAATTAGGATCCAAACCCAGACATTCTTTCCACTGACTTCCCTGATCCCTAAGTCAGTAAGGCTTCTCTAAATCTTGTCTAAATAGACTCTGTCAAGATCAGGTGTCTTGATCTGGCTGCTGGTGATCCTTCTGGCTAAGACAAAGGACAAGGTGATAGCTGTGCCATCTTCTTGTGTTGTGACCCAGTGATTGAAGCATTTTACCAAGGAAAGACAGTCTAGACAGAGATTTGTTCTGAGCTAAAGGAATTTTAACCTAAAACTCCTGTCTCCATACATTACATTTTGTCAAATGAGGGGATTCTTCATACATCTTGTTTAAGATGAAGCATTGTTCCTTAAAAAAACAGAGAAGTAAAAAAAAAAAAAAAAGGTCAATTACAGGGAAGGACTCGAGAAAAGAACAAATAACATCATTATGCCACTGCATAAAATCATAGCTAACCTACTTCTTAAATATTTGTGTACACTTATGTTCCGCTCAAGTCAGGAAGGGCACAGCAGACTCAGAAGTAAGAGAATGGCAACGGGTTGTTTTCAGGAAAGACTAAGCAAGGACTCCCTGTCAAGAACAAAGACAACTTGAAAGTTTGCTTTGTAGAGCATTATAAACTCAAAAGTGATGATGGGAATAGATAGATTCTTCACTGACTTTTCCAATACCAGAGCAAGGGGCAGTAAATGAAATCCGGAGAAGACAAATTGTAAAAGAAATAAAGGATAGTTCTTCCTGCAAGAGGTGATAGACTTGTGAGACTCTGCTATAGGTTGCTCTGAGACCAGAATGTTTTGAGAGGATACTAGATAAGCTCTTGAAAGAGGATCTACTGAGGATTGCTAAGCAGATGGAAACCACATCCATTTCACTAATTTTTGGAGCTGGGAGAGGAAACTTTCAAGCATATTACGTAAGTTTGCCTTTTTCTTACTGTTCCTTAAAGCATCTGCTTCAGGATTTTGGAAGCACGACTCTGAATTGGTAGGACCGTACTGCGAGAGAGGAAATAGAAGTTCTTATGCCTGCTCCTACTCAGCAATGCGTTATCTACTTGCTGGCTACAGTGCATAAATCACACACTTTTCCCTGGATGTGCTCTAAAAAGAGCAAGTTTTGCTCATTTCTTTGAAAGCTGCAGATACTCTCAGGGGATGATTCCAGGATGCACTGCTGAAGAACCCCACCTCCCAAAGGCAGACAGAACTGAAATGTGTTTCTACCAACTCAACATTCTACATCAGCTGCTCTGGGCAGCTGAATGCTATTTGGACAAGCCACTTGCTTCTTGCTGCTCTCAGCTGCCTACCTCACTTAAAGACATTGTAGGAGCCTGAATTTCAAGGCTCTGGATCTTACTGCTAGTGCCTAACAGATGGGTAGTTCAGCTGAATGGCATCTTATATCTGTGCTTTTTCTCTAAGCCAGGGCTCCTGAATCCATTGTTTTTACCACACCTTCAGACTCAGCAGCTAAATGTGGGATAGACGTGTCTTGGCATAAAAAGCAATATTTACTTCTCTAGGTTTTTATAGTATCCAAGTAGACATAGAAGTTAACTTTTTTTTTCTACATCCCTTTATGTTTCACTAACCTTACAGGATGTAGAAGATTCTCTGTGTGGCGTTGAAATATTAGAGATGTTACTTTGCAGATGGCATTCAGCAGTGTGCGTCTCTGTACAAAGATAGTAGGACTGCTCACCTGACCAGTGAGAGATTTCATTAAGAGTTTTCAGGAGCAGCATATCTGTTGGTGCTTTGGCTCTGAATTGTCATCCTCATTGCCAAAAGGTTTCTAATAGATACTGGATTACCTGAAGACTGAAGTATAAAGCAGGTAGCATTAGAAGATGTATATCCATCTTCACTGCCTTCATTATCTGCTTGCTGAAATAGGATAATAGTAAAAAGCAGGGAAGAGTTGATATAATAACATCAGAAAGGGTAAAATAAGATATATCTGGAGAACTTGACTGTATTGAAATTGTGTTACAAAATTGGTCTTCAAAATGCTGTAAATAAAGGATGCTGCACAGAAAGAAATGAAAACATATATCGCAGTGAATGAAGGCATGACAAAGAATTCCTGACTCATCTAAAATTTCCTTGGAAATAGCGACAGCTTCTTTAACTGGGACTAGTTTTTCTATTTGTTTTTTGTTTGGTTGGTTGGTTAGTTGGTTGGTTGGTTTTGTTTTTGTTTTTAGAAGCTAGCCAGGCCAAATTCAAATTTTTCCTTAAGTAAATGCAAGGATTGAGTAACTTCATTGAGATTTAGACTGGTTTGTATCATAATTCTTCCAAATACAATTTTCCAAATGTAATGCTATTTTTCAAAGTTGTCAAAACTTTGGAAAAGCAAAATTTGTAGTGTTTTTCAGGGGCATATATTGAAGAAACAGAAAGCTTTTTGATAACTAGAGCACATATTTTGAAGTAAAATTAAGCCTTTAAAATCAGACTTCATTCTTCAGTTGCTTTATCTGCAACTGGGAGAGAACCCCATCTAGGAGTCAGTGGGTACCACGGTACAGTTTCAACTGTGCTAAATAAGAAAACTGAGCACTGTGCACCTGGCTGTGCCACCCAGCTGCCCACCACTGAAACAGCATAAAACAGTTATTCCTCATGACAGCTTTGATACATTTATAAGCTGAGGTACTGAAGTGGTCACTGAGCATATCCAGTACCACTCAGCATGTCAAACTGCACTGAGTAGTAAAAACATAAATCTATCCAGGAAAAGAAATAAAGTCTAATATAAAGTTGGGAGACTTGGAAATATACATTTTGAATTTAATTATTGCATTTTGAGGCTGTTGACAGTTTCTGTTTTAAATGAGATTATTTGTACAAGCACAAGGTAAGAAACCTCCCTTAAAGTATTTGAAATCTCATGTAGTTGAGTGACTTCAGGAGCTAGATTTAGTTAAAATACCAACTGAGAACCAGCAGTGCTTTACTTTCTTACATGATATGACCATAGTAAATTTCAATTCATTATATTTCAGTGTCTAATTTTACACTGGCTGAATTCTTAAGAGTATTCTCAGGCTTCTCTGCCCATTTCTTGTTAATCCCTTCCATGCCCTCCTTTCACATTCTCATGTAAATGGCTTGGCCTCCATGACAGCCATGTGAACTCTCCTCACCACATGCACATTTCTCCAAAACACGTTAGTCCACTAATGCAGCTTTGTAAGGGTCCTTAACATTTCTGCCCTCCTTTTACTGTGTATTTCTTATATCTGATATTATTCCTCTTCACTGTTTCTTCTTGTATTTCATAATATCACTAACTTTCTGCCCTTTATTTCGGATGAAGACATTGGATTCTTATTTTGCTTACTGCTTTATCTGTATGGTAAAAGAAACCAAATCACTTGGTTTGGTATCTCTTGATGAGAGAGGAAAAACGATTTCTGTATTTAACAAACACATATATTTGAGCAGGGGTCAAGTGAATATTATATTCAACAGAATTCATTCAGGAATATTTAGACTACAAATTATTCTTTCAATCCATTAGTGAAAAATGCATCCATACAACATGTTTATGGGAAGTTATTATTTAATTTGAGTGGTTTTTTAGTCTCTTTTGGTTTGTGCTATCCACTGTGGGATTTGTAACGTGTGACTCATCAGAGAAAATGCATTTCCATGTGGCAGTAATCTTCACTGTATGGGAAATTCCAACCTTTTGGTGTGAGGTGATAAGACTGTGATAAAAAATCTGCTAGGGATTTGTCTTGAGTAGTGGCTGTACACACAAAGGGAAAGATGACTACAGCAACAGATACATGTTCTTCATTAGCAATACGTGCACATCTTAAATGATCTGATTACCTTTTGCAACTATTTGTTTACAGTAGGAAAAAAAAATCTCATATTAAAACAAATTGCAAGTGCAATTTAGAGCAGATGAAAATTGCTCTTATTGCCCTGCTGAATGGGAGAAGACAGGTTCAGATAAATCAGGTGAAGGTAGTATGTCAGTCATGCATAATGGATAGTTTCAGGTTACATGCAGTTGACTGAAATAGAAGAAAATGTGTATAGAACAACCAGAAAATGTAGTCTTGTTTTTGATGAATGAGGTAATATGAATTAATCATTTTTTTTCTAATGTGATCTGCACATTCTACCACAGTCGTAAACAGTGCATTCAGGTTTTTGTGGAAAATTATAATTAATTATTGAGGGGTTTTTGTTCATTAAAGAATTCTGTATATGTGCAAGAGTTTTTCTAGACCTATGAAACCCTGGTCCCCTGAAATCTGCTGGCAATGGGTTAGGCATCCTGCTTGTCGTGTGCAGAGCACAAGAGTTATAGGCACCTAGACTGGGATTCATAGCAGCCAGCATGTCCAGTGTTGGGACATGCAAACCTGGCTGATAAAATTAAGATCAGTGTAAAGTATTAAAATGTAAAAAACTCAGAAGTGCCTTTTAGGGCCACATATTTGGAATAACTATGCTGAAACACTTTGTTTGGATGGCTAGACCCAACAAAAATTATCTTGGAATTCATAGTTGTTGATCATTCTGCTTCTAAAACAGCCATAAGATGTTGATACTGGAGACTTCTCATAATTACAGTAGAACATTTGCCAGAGAAACAAGGCATGGCAATCCTAAACCCTTCCCATGTAAGGGGGTTTGAATCACAGCTGTGGAGAGCAGCATTATCCACAGAATGTATCCACTGAGCACAGCAGTTGAGAATAGGCAACAGTCCTGATCTATACCCAGGCCAAAGATGGGAATGGTAGAAAAGTTTGAAAGAGAAAAAATAACTATCCTCTCTAATGGGTGTGATAAGGTGGTCCACAACAGCATCTCCCCACTCCCTAACTCTCTGTGGCTGCAGTAGTGCATCTCTCCACTGGGATGGATGCAAATGTGGATGAAGGTATTTGGCTGCAGGGGCAGCCTGTACTGCTGGAAGTGCCACTGTCTCTGCGATGGGGGATAGAGGACAGGACAAAAAATATGTTTGGGGGGCTGGATTAAAGCCTTGAGTCAGCAGTTGGACCATGCTGGGTTATGTCTCTCAGTGAAAGGAGCGAGACATGAGTTTCCAGTCCCTGTCAGTTTGATTATTTCTGTCTTTTATCTAGCTGTTATCCAATGAAAAAAACACCAGGATTTCTCTTGTATCCTGTAGTTTTGAAACCTGCTGAAGAATGCTACTGTGTCTCCTGCATGAGTCGGTCTAATGCCTATCTAGGTCTTCTGGACATCCCTGAATAGCCACCTACTTAGCCTGGATCCATGAAGTCTCTGCATCTTTCACTCTCGGACACTGTTGGACCCATTCCTTTCCTGTTTTGTTTTGTTTGGGGGTTTTTTTATGTTGCAGAAACTTGAGCCAGTTAGACACAGAAAGTGCATTTCATCTCTCCCAGGAAAGAAAACTGTTCAACTGTATCATTTGTCTGTGTAGGAAACACGTGCATTTGCACCATCCCTGTTGGAATAGCAGGAGATTTTCTGCCGCAGGCAGGTATGGCAACCAAGTGAGCAACAGCTGCAGTGTCCTGGAAGAAGATACAGCATGTGCTCCTTTTGTAGCAAATCAGCTGCTTTAGATGGCATAGAGACAACAGATTCATTTCCCCGATGAGTCACTAAGCCTCCCTTAAAGCCCCATGTCTCCAAGGCTTTCAGCTGAGGTGGAGCATATTACACAGCTCCCAGTACAGCCAAAACCTTAACGGCTTAGTCAAACCTATAATTAATTAATGCTTGTGTAACACTTAGAAGATACAACTCACTAGATGAGTACTAAGGCTGTTGCTAATTATTTTAAATCTATGAAGCAACTTCCTAAAAACCTTTTAAATTGGCAATTATAATGTTCTGTCTTAGATGGAAAAAGCTTTGATCACTCCGGAGCAGGAAATAAATGCATGACTTAAACTGGAGAGATACAGTGACAGAACAGGGGCAAACTGCTAAATACACGGGCATGGCCAAGGGCCAGAGGAAGATTTGCTGTTGCTCCTTCTGAAAGTTGATTTGAGGCCACTTTAGTGTTTTTGTTTTGCCTAAATGACTCTGAAAGTCCTAGGAAGCCTGCAGTTGGATGTACGGTCTGAAGAGAAAACTTAATTGAAGAATTTGACTTTCATGCCCTCTTCACTTTTTTTTTTAATATATATTTCTATGCAATTACAAGACTACATTCTGATACAGTGCCAGAAATGAACCTAATGAAAATATTCTGACCTGTCCTATGTTCCAACACAGATGCTTTAGTAAGATTTTAAAAAAGAAAATGGTAAGATTTTTTTTTTTAATTATAAAAAAGTGTCTGAAAGCCTGTTGTTTTCTCTTCAAGGGCAGGAATAGTTTATAAAGTAATGAACTACGGTCTAGAAGCTTGATTTTGCCACAGTGTTTTCGGAGAGCAAAATACGAAGCAAAGCAGCAGTCGTCTTTGCTTGACTAGTGGTGGTTGTGGGTTCAGCAAAAACGTCTACCAAACTGTTTCCCTAACTTACTCAATTTTTCATGAGGTGATTAAAATTTAAGAGGTTCTTTGGTACAAAGCAGTGTAGTCTTTGCTCATAAACTTTCTGCACTTCCTCAAATAACTTCCAGTTATTCATGGGTAGAAGAAAGAAAACCATTTTAAGAAAATAAAAAGGCATTAGAGAAAGACTCTGTTTCTAAGAATGGATAGATATTTTTAAGCTATTATAGTGCTGTTATGTGCAAATAATGAGTACCTGTTGGAGCCATCTTCAGAAACATTTAATTTGATTAAATGCTTAATAAATTCTCCCTAACAGATATTTATGTAAATGAAAATACTCATCATATTGCCATTATCATAACAAAATAAGTGCATTTGTTAGCGATCAGGGTTTCATTGCATAAAGTACTGTATGAACACAGAGCAGGAACATGACACCTGTCCTTGGGAATTTAGTAATAAAATAAATTGCAAAAAGAAAAGCTGATTGGACAGAGAAGATGGGAGGAGCTGCTGAGAAAAAAAAAACCAACATATATTAGTCAGTGCAAAAAGCAGTTGGGTTGGTGAAGCAGCAATCTGTCATGTCTTTTCTAGCTGTTCCTGCAAGTGAGAGTTTTCACAGAGGTACTGAACAGATCTGCTGCAGTTCCTCCTCTGTAAGGTAGAGGTGGTAGTACTTTACTCAAAGGCATTTTGTGTGAACAAGACCATGCTTGCATTTTTAAAGCCCTTTCAAAAGAAAAAAGTTTATGTTATAGGGTAGAACCCACCACAAGGAAGTTCTGCAGGCAGCCTTTGCAGTCTCTGTGGGACCCACGGCGTGTGTGCAGGCAGGTCGGTTTGCAGTCACTGGAAGCCCCAGGTGCATCCCTTTGAGTGCCATGTAAGCCCCAGACAACACTTAACAGATGAGGAGAAGCGTTTACCTGGAGACCTAACATATTCTAGTGATTCAGTAGGAAACTGAAAACTGTGAGACCTGAGAACTAAACCTTGCAGACAGTGTCAACCCAGGCATCTCATTTTGCCTTCTTTGCCTCAGTTTGCTTGAGATCCCTGAGACAATAACCCCGTATTTTCAGTTCAAGAACAAAAGCACCGCATAAATAGGAGGGTGGACAGCACCGTGTGAGAAGTGCGTGTGAGGAGCCGAGGTGTGCTACTTCTGATGACAAGATAGCCTTCAGCGTGCACACAGCCTTCCTAGTGGTGCATGGCTTCACATAGGTGAGGCTGCATGCTACGAAGGTGGACACGTGAGCATGGGTATAGGGCTGGTGACCTGTCAGCAGCTATTTTCCATTAGCTTCCATTATTTTCCATTTCCATCTCAGGTCCATGAGGTCTTGCAAAACATGTTGTCTAGGTGGTCTTGGGTGCCAAATTAGTCAGTACAGCTTTTCTCTTATGCCTTCCATACTGCAAATAAAAAGGGTCACAAGTCACTGTTCTTGCTTTTGTGTTTGCTGCCAGTTACTACAGTGCAGTGTCCTGAGACATCATTGTTGTCTCCAATTCAGAAGTAAATGTTAACTTTTAAGTTGTGACCATAAAGGTAAATACCAATATGGACAAAAGCTTTAAATTGCATAAGTGAGCAGTGTATAGAAACCTACCTTTCTTTTTATTTTCCTTTAGAAAAAGCATATGTTAAAAATTAATACAAGGACCATTCTAGATTTCTCTTGTCTTCCAGTAAATGATGACTTAGGGGAGAAAAAAGAAAAAAAATATAGTGAGTCCTACTGACAAGAGGAGAAGTGTTAATGATAGTTTCCAGAGGCCTTATTCTGGAGTTCATAGAAATCCCACAAAGAGAGAGGAAGAGAGCAAATGGAGGAAACAAGAAAAAAAGAAAAAAAAAAGGAAAAGGGACAAAGAGGAAGGAGGGAGGCAGGAGAAAGTTTACAAGTAATAAACACATGGCACTTGTGAAAGCTTTTTATCTCATGGGTTTTAGGCTTGGTGATGCTTGCAGTCTGAAACTACTTGCCATTTGTAACTCCTAGAGAGACTGGGGAAGAGAGTTAAATTATTCCTGCCGTGACTTTTACAGACATCACGTCACCAAACCAAGAGAGAAATGAAGTGACTGAACCACAGGCTTTCAATCTCAGTTGTTTTTAACAACTCTCTTTCACACAGTGAGGAAAATGAAAAGGTTAATGCTACTGATTTATTCTTTCTTTTTTAAAGAATGTAGCCAGGTGTAGTTCATTGCAGAGCAGTTTATGAGATATTCATTCATCACAATAGAGAAGAAAAATTATTCAGAGCAAAAGATGAGGAGTCTTTGTATATATGCTTTTAACAGGAGTTGTTTATATAACTTTCTTGGCATCATCACCACAGTAAACTCTAAAGATACATAGGTTTGTAATACTTCTAGCAAATATATAATGAAGAAATTATGAAAAGACACTTGTTGATGATTGCAAGGAGAAGTTAAGTGACAGAACAAGAGTGGTAATGGGTTTGTGGACGGAAGAAACACTGTGCCTCTACCCTTCTACCAGCACTTCCACACTGCCTTGGCCTCTCTTTGTTGGTAACGCACAACCCGTCCTCTCTTCTCCTCCTAACGGACCTTATGTACTCCCCTTCCCCTCGTTATCTTCCTTCGTCCCCCATATGGATGTGGCCCAGATTTCCCTTCTGAAAATCCTGTTCTTCTAAAGGCAAGGAGAGTTCTTGTCTGACGGGGGAGGAGGGAGTCTTGCAAAGCAGATTTTGGGTGTCACTCACTGTCTGTGGCAAGCATCCATATCTGACTTTATCATTTAAATTCTTTTTACACAACATGCAGTCCCAATGCAGCTAGAGTTCTGTGGCTGTTCTGGTAATATTGCAAATAACTCATGATAATAGTTGTTAATAAGTGAATGCTTACAGTGATATTCAGGCTATAATGACCTAAAAAGACCCCAAGGAGCTTTGTGTTTTCAAAAGAGAGATGAGTATTAGGCTGAAAGGTAGTTTGGCTGGAATTTTCATTTATGATGAATGAACCTAGACCTAATGCTGCCTCCTTGCACAATATGCAAACCCAGGAGTTGATGGTAAAACTCACTGCTCCCGAGCAAGGCACACTGCTGCCTCTATGGACAGAATTTAGTCATGCATTACAGATCAGACAAGGACTTTGCTTTGTAAGGCAACATCCAAAGAGTAGTTAATAACCTCAGATTTTTAAGGACTGTGGCCAGGAAGAGTTTTCGCATGCAAGGGGGAGCAGACAGGCTGGCATGGCATGTAAGTTCTGTAAATTTAAGTTCTTTTTCAGGGAGACAATACTTGGAAATAAGTTTAATCTGAATTGCACAATTATTTTAATTGGAGAAAACAACTCTAAATTCATTTTGATTTAGTGTCTATAATGATTGCTATTTTAAGAATCCACCCAAGGCTCTAGTCAACAAACGTGCTTGACTGGGTTGCGTTCACTTTAGAAAACAAAATTCACGTTCTACTTGCAGCTCTAAAGAGAAGATCTTTGTTGTATTTCCTCCAAGCTAGACTTCCATGATAGCTGTGATGAATATTCTAGTTTTATGGGGACAAAAATATCAGAAGAAAAAGAAGTTGTCATTTCCTATGTAAAAAACAAAAATTCTAACATGATATTGGCAGAAAAACAAGGCACAGTGGTGCAGATACTGATCAAAAGAAATTATACTCTGTTCTGAACTGTGTCCATATTTTTTTTTATGTACTTCTATTAGGCATTATGTTTTTCTGGCATATATTATACAGCAAATACATTTGTAAGAGAAAGGTGTTGTTATGGTAAGAACTATTGTCCAAGAGATATTCTTGGATTTAAATGACTGAGATGCTTATGAAGAAATTAGAAAAAGTTAACTGCAAAGTGCAAATGACCATACAGCAAACAAAATTTGAAGAATGTTGGTTCTGGTTATAAGCATCTGTTTAATGTAGGAAAGTATCCAAAACATGGCCAAAAATGTGTAGTATTCAGTGCTCAAATGAGAACCACTTATTATTCAACATACACTAATGTAGCCTCCCTAGCTCTAGAATTAGGATTTCTAAAAGTAGAAATAAAGATACTAATAAAACAGTTTTCTCCTACAGTTATATCCTCCCATCTCTTTTTCTTTTCACTACTAATATGGAGTTCATAAGAGACCAGACATATTTTAGTGAATGCTTAAACCTTAATCCTAACATGGAGAAACTAGTATACTGACAGTATAAGAGCAGTGAGCTCTGTCATTTGGCAATAAGCCAGACGTTGCTGGATAAATTAAAATGCAACCCTTTAATCTCTGCTTGATTTAGCAATTAGTTGACATCAAACTAGCAAACATGCCCTAGAATGTGAATATAGAATGTGATTTCCTCTTAATAATACACTAATCTCTATTTCATTGCATACCTTCATAGTAGGCAGAAATAATACTGACAGAATTTCCATTATTTACTCAAAAAAAACCCCCAATAATGTTCAAGTGTTAGTTTGCACTTACCTGGCATTCAACATAGATAAGATCTTCCTTCACCCTTAATCTAATTATGACAAAATTAATAATGACAAGTAAGTGTGTGACAATTAATAAAGTGGTTTAGATATGAAGGAGTTTGCTTTGCTGATGATGACGGGGCTCAGCCTATGAATTAGCAGTATAAGAGGAGTATGCAGAGAAAAGAGCCATAAAGGTAAATTGTGAAATCCAAATGAGACCCTGGGGATTAGGAAGATAACGATGTGTAAATCAAATCCAAGATGCGGGCTGAGCCACAAATGTGTAGGTGAAAAGGGGAGCTTCAATTTAATACAAGAAAAAGAGAATGTTTGAGCAATGATCTGTGTGTTATATGCAGCTTCAGAGAACAATTCATCCATCAGTCAGCCCAGGGCTGGCAGCTTGCTTTCCCTGGGGAGTTAATTTGATGACAACAGCCAGCCTTTAGCTGTTATTTTTACCAGAGCTGAGAAGCTTACTCCTACTGCACTGAACTTCCTGCACGTGCCTGACAGTTACAGGCCTTGCCCACTTGGTTGGCCTTTGCATGGTCAGTGTATGAAAACCGATTAAACCAAGCAATTAAAACACTAGAAATCTGGAAGGAAGTGAATATGAAATGATGGCTGGCAGGAAGGTGGACAACTTAAAGTTAGCAAAAGATGCATGTAAACTTTCAAGATGTAAAATAAAGCAAAAGCAAAAATTACACATGGAAAGAAGAGAAAAAGAAGAGAAGAAAGGAGAGTGAAGATTTGGGTCATGTTCTGGATTAGCAGACTTCTTCTTTGAGAAGACTTTTTTCTTTTTTCCTAAAGCTCGGTTTTCATTTCTGCTTAAACTCCACGTATACACTGTAGAATCACAGAATCATAGAATAGCAGTTTGGAAGGGACCTCAAGAATCATCTGGTCCAGCCTTTCTTGGCAAAAGCTCAATCTAGACATAGTGGCCCAGAACTCCACCCAGCTGAAATCTTAAAAACGTCCAGTGTCGGGGAATCCGACTGGGACCTTACGACATACATCCCTGGCTTCTGAGGGAGTTGGCTGATGTAGTTGCCAAGCTACTCTCCATGGTATTTGAAAAATCATGGCAGTCAGGTGAAGTCCCTGGTGACTGGAAAAGGGAAACATTGCACCCTTTTTTAAAAAGAGTAGAAAAGAGGGTCCTGGGAACTACCATCCTGTCAGCCTCACCTCTGTGCCTGGGAAAATCATGGACCAGGCCCTCCTAGAAGCTATGCAAAGGCACATGGAGGACAGGAAGGTGATTTGAGACAGTTCAGCATAGCTACACCAAGGGCAAGTCCTGCCTGACTAACCTAGCGACCTTCTGTGATGGAGTGACTACATCAGTAGACAAGGGAGGAACTATAAGCATCATCTCTTTGAACTTTAATTCAGTCTTCCACAACATCCATCACTCTAAATTGGAAAGATATGGATTTGATGGGTGGACTGTTCAGTGGATAAAGAATTGGTTGGATGGTCACATTGTTAGTGGTCAACAGCTCGATGTCTATATGGAGATTGGTGCCAAGGGGTGTTTCTCAGAGATCTGTACTGGCACCAATGCTGTTGAGTATCTTAATCAATGACACAGACAGCAGTATCAGGTGCACCCTCAGCAAGTCTGCAGATGGCACCAAGCTGAGTGATCTGGTTGACACACCAGAGAATGCCATCCAGAGGGACCTGGATAAGCTGTAGAAGTCCTTGTTGAACCTCATGAGTACAAGATCTTGCATCTGTGTCAGGACAATACCTTAGTGTCAGTACAGGCTGGAGGATGAAGGGCAGCCCTGCAGAGAAGGACTTTCGGGGGGAGGTGGAGCGATCATCCCTGAAGGTGTTTAAAAAACGAGTGGATGTAGCACTTGAGGCTATGGTCTAATGGATAGAGAGAAGTTAGGATGAAGGTTGGACTTGATGATCCTAGAAGTCCTTTCCAACCCTAATGATTCTATGATTCTACTGGTGGATAAAAAGCTGGACGTGAACCAGCAATATGCTTTCGTATCCCAGAAAGCCAACCATATCCTGCCATCTCCCTGGCAGTGCCCTGACCTTGTCAGCATCTCAGGTGAGAGCTGCAGCTCTCCACGTTTCTCCACTGCCCTGGCATTTCCCTGCCTCGGGAAAACTCCTCGTGTGCCAATGCCTGCCACTCTGCTGCACTATAATTTTAATTCCTTTTCTTCTGGAAAGAGAGGTGAAATATTTATGTCCTGTTTTGGAAAGGTGCGATGACTTCATTTTGATCTTCAGCCCAGGTGCAAGTTTTACCAATAAAGAAACAAAAATGGCCATATACACCCTCTGTGTTATTCTGTACATTGACCTCAAAATTGAATGGGTTCAGGTATTCACAAAAACCCATGGTCCTCTGAGGACTTCATAATGTTACACTCTCTTAATGAAAGCCAAAAGATATTTATATGAAACTTGAAATTTACAGTAGAAAGCTAGACTTTTTTTTTTGTATTTTCCTTCTAACCTCAGCTGGAAGACGCATAGGGCATTCATGCTGCCGTGGCTGCTTCCTTCTGTTGCGTCTGAGTACAAGAGAGGGGAGAGTTAATGCTGATCTGTATCTTCTAACCGACCAAGGACCAAATATCTTTCCACTTTGGGATGAAGATTCAAACTTTTCTAATGTAGACTTTGATACAGTTACCTATTTCTTGATTAATTACCTATAACGTGTGTCTCATGAGAACTTGCAAAAGACGCCATTCACACAGATTGTAGCCAGCACACCAGCAAGAGGTGTGCCTTACTCCTTTTCCAAAGAGAGCACCTACTTCTTGCTTACTTCCATATATCATTTTCTTGTCATTATTATTTACAATTATTTTGAGTGGGAAAAAAAAATTATTTCCCCTTCTCTTATTTTGTTTCAGTATACTTGTGCAGAAACCCATGGCTTGGAAAGAAGAAGTACTCTCCATTGTAGATCATATATAGCTTCAAATGATCCACACTTGTAGCTTGGAAAATTTACATTTCCCATGAATGAAACAGTATATAATTTTTTTATTCATTTTTCTCACAGCAAAACTATTTTCTTTTCATGGAGAGATTTATTTTTATGGAGGTCCTTTTAAGTTGATGGTAAAACTGAAGTATTTAGTTAGTAATTTGTAGTACCAGAGAATATTGCATGAGGTATTGAATGCTGAATTGCAGAAAGCCATGTGGGTATATGAAATATATTTGTTGTTAGTGGCAGTTACTTAACAGACTGAGGAAAGACTTTTCCAGTTTCTTCTCCCAACTATCATCTATTCTGTGTGTGCCCCTGGACAAAGATCACTTAGAAATTCAAAATTCACTTCTTTCATCTGAGTATCAGGATGCTTGATTTCTTCCCAGATTCATTTTAAGAGCACAATTTAAGGTACAGCCTAAACATTTGCTTTGCTGTCCCAGATGAAGGTCACTTCATACATGCATGCATGATTATTGATGTCATCTAAGGATTTTTACTTACTAGAATTCTCTTATACAGAATAAATGGTTGAATAATTTGCTCAGAATATCCAATGCCTCTTACTAAATTCCCTATTTGCTTTAACTAAGAAATGTATTTTATTGTTTGGAAATAAATGTTAAACCCTGTATTGGGATGAGCAGATAATTTAAAGCATACTTGGCTTTAAAGGAGAATAGGGCAAGGGAAAAATTTCTTACAGTTCATTTGTGGAAATTTTGTTCCCAGCTATTGAGGGCATTTTAGATAATGTTATGAGATTTTTTACTCTTGGATCACACTTGAGCTTAATGGTCTCAGCAAAATCAGTGGCAGAAGATCCTTTAATGGAGTTACATTTTCTTGTGGAGAGCCTTGGGTGCATAAGGGAGACAAGAAAGAGCTTTGTAATTATCATTGTTACATGGTATTGTGACTTAAAAATAATTCAGAGCTTGTCAGAGAAACTAGCAATTAGTACAGAACTCTGTAAAATTTTTATCCTTAACTATAAAAGAGAAATCTGTTCAATTTCTAATTATCTTTATGGGCTGTAAAAATAGGCTCCATATAAAGAAAAAAAATATAATTCTTTTCATTAAAATCCTCGAGTTTTGTTAGATGGAAAGTGCTTCACTATGCAAATGTTGGTCAACTTAAAACTTCAGTGTGATTCTGTTAGGAAAAAACCCAAATATCTATTTCATTAGTGGAAATTCCTTCAGCATGTATGCAACAGAGTCACAGGAAGGATATTGCAGAAGCAGAATCTGCTGAGCAAGGTTTGGAAGCCAGTAGAGGGAGGATTTTGTGAAGGGAAGACACAATGTTGTTTAGCCCTCAATGAGCTGAGAGTGCTGGAAGAGTAAAGATTAGGTGGCAATAAGCTCGGAAGTAGAAGCTGAAGCATTTGGGACAGGCTGTGCATCACTTCGTGCCTTTGGAGTAAGAGACTGTTCAAGGAAGACACCGACCTTCCTGCTCTTCCATACCCTTTGCCAAAAGGCTAGCTTAACAGGACTGATCCAGGTTCCTCTGAAAGATCTGGTTTTCTCCTCAGGAGGCATTTTGTAATCATGGGTCTGTTGCTGGTTATGGAAAAAGTGCCTATCATTTTTAAAAAGGTCAGCAAAGCCTAACTGCATTGAGGACACCTGATTAGTCAAGTGAAGATACTGTATCTTCGTTTTATGTGTGACAGATGCACTGCTGTGGTTTCCAGAGTAATTTTTTGATGTAAAAAATGTCACTGCTATGGCGTAGTGGAGATTTCCAAACTGTTTTGATTTTACACAAATTAGCCTAAGGTAGTTGGACAGTGATTATTTATTTTAGAAGACCATTCTAAATAGTTACCTAAAATATTTTTTCTCTACTGTTTAACTGATTTGCAGGTTTTTGCTATAAACTGTATTTTACGAAAGAGAAGTATGGATTGTTTGAAAGTTTCATCACAATATTCATGCCAGTGAAAGCTTGGCTGCCTGTTTTCTCTGCAGACTTATGTAAATGTCTAGGGACCTTGTGTGAATGGAAGGAGTCTGAATTTGTGTCCATGGTAATCTGTTCAATGTGTAGAGGAAGTTACAATGGCATTAACCCATGAAAAGGATCAGTTGTTTTCATGGAAAGCAGTCAAGACATGCTTTGAATTCAGATAGTCAACTTAATCAGACCTGGACATGGTTTTTTTTTTCAAGGTTTCTCTTTGAAAGAGTTTAATGCTGGTCACCTGCTACAATCAAAACACATAATTTATATGTAAAGGGGCATAAAAAATTTAAGAGTTAGCTGAAGAATGGTTCCATATCTGAAATAAAGGAAAAAAAAAATAATCCTGCAGTTATTTACAACCTCTACTTGGACATCTAGAAGCACGAAAATGACATAGTTGTCCTGGCTCATTATGTGCCTTCTGCTCCTGGGAGCTGAGTGAATTCATGCAGTGCTTCTTTAGGACTGGAAATTCAGCAGCACCGGTCCTCACCACCCACCTTCCCTGGAGCAGTGGGAGTCCTGCCTGAGCAGGGGTGGCCAACATCCCCGAGAGGCAAGACATGGAGGGGCTTGAGCAAATGCAGTGATTTATAAGACAATGTAGTGTCTTATATATACACAGGACATAACAAGAATTCACATCTAGTCCCCTACCTCATCTTGCTTTTCTTCAGACATAAATGGTTCTGCCAGTCCAGCTTCCCTGGTAAAAGGAAAGTGACTGAGCCTATATTCCCCTTCACCTTTACCAGAAGAAATCATACATAGCAGCCTCATTTGGGTTTTTCTCTTGCACTTAAATTAAATTACAGTATAAGGAAGTAGCATTAGGTAACCTGTGTTTATTTGACGATTCAGCAGAGATTTAATTTGTAAGATTAAATAATACCCGTCTTATCTTCACCTATCTCATGTAGTGAAGGATCCTTCTCCTCCATATTTTAATTCATTTGCTATGGGATATTCTCACAATTTAACAGTAGACTTGTATCAGGAATGGCTTACTTTTGATGACAATGAGGATGATGAGGTTAAAAATAGTAAACAATGAATGTAAGAAACTGAAAACTTCAGTGTCTGTAATTCACATTGTAACTTCCTTGAAAATGGCATTACCTAACAGCTTTCCAGTGAGAAGAGACAGATCTTTGAATGGAGAGCAAGAACAGATGGTACTTGCCCCTAATCTAAGAGCTGTAAATTTCTGGAATTCTGTTCATAAGAACTACTATACCCTGTTGTTGTTCAACAATGGAGATGTTTGGATGTTAAAACTATAATGGGAAACATGGTAACTCAAGACATAAGGGAAAAGACAACTGATGGATGATCATAGTTTAAGCAACAGCATCATCTCATCAGGACAGGAAGAGCATTTAGGTAAGCAGTCTAATGGATGGCATTTTTAAAGGACATTTAAATTGTCTTTCTCCAAGGGAGCAAACAGTATCAGCAAGGATTTTCTTACAAATTGCAACAAAAAGTAAGAGAATTGACAGAAGTCTACTGTTCTGGAATATCTCTTGCCTTTATAGGAGGCATATGGGTCAATGGCCAGATCAGGCTATTCTGGTTCTCTAGGTCAAACACAATTAGATAAATCAGAATGTCTAGAAAATGTCCAGAGGACAAAGCAATATTAATATAGCAGTAGTCACTTAAATAAACCTTTGTAGAGGAATCAGATTTTGAGGATGAACTGTACAGTGAGGAATTACAGAATTGTGCCATTTGAAAATACCATTGCCCGCAGATTTAGAGTTGTGAGTTCTGTAGAGTTGGTTAGGGCAAAATCTGCTCTATCACAATCTCTTACAAGCAGAATGAAAGGCAGTACTGTCTAAAGCACAGCATTTGATCTCTGAACATGGTGGTTATTGCAACACAAAAGTAAAAGTCATGTAATCCGTAGTTCTGTAAGGAAGCTGCAACTGACAGATCTGAGATTTTTCTGCTTATTAGGTATAGCAGTTCACAGTCGTGTTTTGCTGTCCCTGACAGAATTTCAGACTGTCAAGGGGGACATTGCTAAAAAACACGTAGGGACACATTCCTTTGAATCTAAGCAAGGAAAGAGTCAGTTATATGACTTGCTCCAGCCAACTGCTCGAAGTTTATTTTGATGCTTACCTAGATACGAGTAGAGTGTTTGTTATCAAACAGTAAGTTACGTTTGAAGTTTTAATAGTAGCTGCCTTTCATCCAGGACAAGTACTACCACCATTTCAAATGCCGTGGATCATTCATGTGTTGTATGCAAATAGCAGGGATAGCTGTGTAGGGTCATACCTGCATCTAGTATTGCCTGACAGGCCAGTACCAATGCTTCAGAGAACAGGCATGAAATCCCGCATGAGACAGAAATGAGATATTTCCCTAGTATTTTATTCACACACAGTCATTCATCTATGCCAGGTCCCTTTCTGAATCAAAGAACCATAGAATGCATTGGGTTGGAAGGAACCTTTAAAGGTCATCTAGTCAAACCCACGTGCAGGGAGTAGGGACATCTTTAACTAGACTGGGTTTCTCGGAGCCCTGTGCAGTCTGACTGTGAATGTCTCCAGAGATGGTTCGTCCACCACCATCTCTTGGCAACCTGTGTCAGTGTTCCACCACTCTCACTGGAAAAAATCTTCCTTATATCTATCCTCTTTCAGTTTAAAACCATTATGCCTTGTCCTGTTGGAACAGGCTCTGCTAAAAAGACTGTCCCCATCTTTCTTACAGGTCCTCTTTAAGTACTGAAAAGCCTCAGTAAGGTCTCCCCAGAGCCTTCTCTTCTCCAGGTTCAAAAACTCCAACTCCCTCAGCCTTTTTTTTCATATGAGAGGTGTTCCAGCCCTCTGATTATTTCTGTGGTCCTCCTCTGGACCCACTCTATCAGGTCCGTGTCCTTAGGCAGTTGCCATGGCAGGAAACTGCTATGGCTTCTTGTGGCCTTCCAGTACCTGCAGGAGGCCTACAAGAAACCTGGGGAAGGACTGTTTGCAAGGGCATGTAGCAATAGGACAAGGGGCAGTTGTTTTAAACTAGAGAAAGGTAGTCTTAGATTGGACATTATCATAGAATCATAGAATGCCCCAGTAGAGGGGCAGAATCACCTCCCTCAACCAGCTGGCCATGAATCTTTGGATGCAGCCCAGGACACAGTTGGCCTTCTGGTCTATGAGTGCACATTGCTCTCTTGTGTCCAGCTTCACATCCACCAGAATCCTCAAGTTGTTTTCTGCAGGGCTGCTNTTCTCGGAGCCCTGTGCAGTCTGACTGTGAATGTCTCCAGAGATGGTTCGTCCACCACCATCTCTTGGCAACCTGTGTCAGTGTTCCACCACTCTCACTGGAAAAAATCTTCCTTATATCTATCCTCTTTCAGTTTAAAACCATTATGCCTTGTCCTGTTGGAACAGGCTCTGCTAAAAAGACTGTCCCCATCTTTCTTACAGGTCCTCTTTAAGTACTGAAAAGCCTCAGTAAGGTCTCCCCAGAGCCTTCTCTTCTCCAGGTTCAAAAACTCCAACTCCCTCAGCCTTTTTTTTCATATGAGAGGTGTTCCAGCCCTCTGATTATTTCTGTGGTCCTCCTCTGGACCCACTCTATCAGGTCCGTGTCCTTAGGCAGTTGCCATGGCAGGAAACTGCTATGGCTTCTTGTGGCCTTCCAGTACCTGCAGGAGGCCTACAAGAAACCTGGGGAAGGACTGTTTGCAAGGGCATGTAGCAATAGGACAAGGGGCAGTTGTTTTAAACTAGAGAAAGGTAGTCTTAGATTGGACATTATCATAGAATCATAGAATGCCCCAGTAGAGGGGCAGAATCACCTCCCTCAACCAGCTGGCCATGAATCTTTGGATGCAGCCCAGGACACAGTTGGCCTTCTGGTCTATGAGTGCACATTGCTCTCTTGTGTCCAGCTTCACATCCACCAGAATCCTCAAGTTGTTTTCTGCAGGGCTGCTCTTTATGACCTCATCCCCCCCATCTTGTATTGATAATGAGGATTGTTCCAACCCAGGTGAAGGACCTTGCACTTGGTCTTGTTGAATCTCATGATGTTCTCCTGGGCCCACTTCTCTTAGCTTGTCCAGGTCCCTCTGGATGACATCCCATCCCTCTGGTATATCAGCTGTACCACTCAGCCTGGTGTCATCTGCAGACTTGCTGATGGTGCACATTAGGAAGAAGTACTTCACCATGAGGGTGGTGGAGCANAAACTCCAACTCCCTCAGCCTTTTTTTTCATATGAGAGGTGTTCCAGCCCTCTGATTATTTCTGTGGTCCTCCTCTGGACCCACTCTATCAGGTCCGTGTCCTTAGGCAGTTGCCATGGCAGGAAACTGCTATGGCTTCTTGTGGCCTTCCAGTACCTGCAGGAGGCCTACAAGAAACCTGGGGAAGGACTGTTTGCAAGGGCATGTAGCAATAGGACAAGGGGCAGTTGTTTTAAACTAGAGAAAGGTAGTCTTAGATTGGACATTATCATAGAATCATAGAATGNGATTCTGTGTGAGAAAATAAAAAGTGTATCCTTTCATTGGTTTTCTTGCTTTCAGCTTTCTCATTAATGCCCCAGGGTGCTCTTGTTCTTCCAGTGAGAGGGAGAACAAAAGTTCCCAGTCTTCATCTTAAACAACATTCATTATTCTTTATATTTGTTTTCTTCCCAAAATAACCATTCTTAACCTTCTCCATATCCCTTTATTTGGAACTTTTCCATGGTCACGTTCATCAGTGTTCCCTCTCAGCCATGTTGGTATGTTTAGTTGTTTTTGTGAAGGCAAGACCAGCACAAAATGCATTTTTCCAGATGAAGCCACACTAATTAGATTTTTGTTAAGGGGCAATAATGTTCTTTGTTCACCATTTCTGACATATTTCCAAATTTCTTCTTGGACTCCAGCTATACACTGAATGAAGAGCTTGATTTAGCTGTTCAGGGATGCCCTGGTCTCTTCTTTCAGCTAATACAATTAATTGAAAACTCAGTAGAGTAGAAATACTTTTTCTCAATGCCTTTTTTTTAAATTATTTTTCTTGCTACATCTGTCAATGCTGAACATCATTTGGCATTGTTACACACTTAGCTTGCTTGTTATGTTTCTCTGAACTTCCTTGAAACTGTAGTCCTGCCAATTCTAGATAAGTGAAACATCAGCACATCACAAGATTTTGTCAGATCCTCTTGAGAATTTTAATTTAACAGTTTCCCTTTCTGGAAAAAAGTAGACATTTTGAAGAATTCTAAAAAGTGGCATTGCTATCAAAACTGGAAATATTTTGGGGATCCTTTAAAAATCTTGTGCACTTTATTTGCTAAAGTTTGGTGTCGCTGCATTCATTTGGCACGCTCTCTGTCCCTTTAATGGCAATTCCAATTATATTGCAGTCATCATTCTTTAATGGCTGTTCATAAGGTGACCTGCCTGCTGTGGATGTTATATGAGCTTCTCAAGAAAGGCCTCTGCTTGTTTGTGTTCAAGAGCTGCTTTTCAGAGAAACGTGCATTGTTTCCTGTTGGGCCATTTTGCCATTTTATATGTGGTTATTGAAATCTTACTGGTTTGTTACATTGTGCTGAGTGTTCATCCTGCTACCCCATAGGAATGCGGTTTGCTTTTCTCTGTTACACTCTGAGATATAGACTCATACATATATATTTTTAGGTCTCGAAGTTCTTTTCTGGTATAGAGTCAACTGTGTGTTCCTTTACTTTCAGCGGTTTTGTTTTTCCCATGGTGTTCTCCAGCACCTAGAAGTTCAAACCCTCCTTGCTCCCTCGAGGAAGGGAGGTTTAGTACTCTATTCATTTTGTGTGTTTGGGCCTGCACCCTTAATTGGAAGCATTTATAAGAAAACAGGCAGTGAGAGAGCTGCTTCTAAGTCTACATGTAAACTTCCAGGCCATCCCCTATTCATAACTCTGCATTACTAGATGTGATGTGTAAGCCCAGCTTCCTCCCCAGCACAATGGCAGAAGTGTCTAACTGGCTCTAGGATAAAGCATCCTAATTACATGCCCAAAGAATATTCACAGAAGACACTAAGTCCGGCCTATTGAAGTTTTTCCCTGTACCATAAAACCTTTATATAAATATTCATAAGGGAGGGGGAGCCCTTCACAGGCTGCTAATTAATGCCCTTACCCAGGCTTTTAGTGCTCTGCACCTAGACCAAGGACAGGTGTCTGCTTAGCAAGGGATTTGAGGATTTTGAGAGCTTCCAGTATGAGTCCAGTGTTAAAATCCCTTTATAGAACTATTTATTCTTCACCGAAGAGCCCAAACCCCTTACTTCTGCTGAGAGTTGAAATACAAACCAGCAAAGTTTCAGCAGGTGAATTCCCAATGTTGGAATGACATCATCAGTTCATAATTCACTTTAGGTGCATTGAAACCTGCTTGCAAGATTTAAGCGTGCTCAACCCATTAACTCACTATACATTTTTAGATAATGTTTTCCCCTGATTCTGGTTGCCATTAATTGATAGAGCAATTCATTACTTTATTAATTGGCAATAAAAACCATTTAATCTTGGTAGATGAGTCATTACAATTAGCTGAAAACAAATTTAATAGTTAGGTAAGTTGTCTGTAATTTATTCATGTTACAGTGTTTAGTTTGTAGTAAAAAATTGCCTATGAATCATAATGACATTATCAGGCTTCCAGATTCTTGTTTCAGAGATTTAATTTCTTACTGTTAGAAAGTCACGGTCAATTTGCAGTTGGTTATTGAGTGCTGACAGCTGACTGCTGCAATATATGAACTTTCAGTTGTATTGAACTAACCTGAACCTAGTGGGATTGCTGCAATGAGATTCTCAGTTCAAACTGTGCTATACACTCGGTGTAGGATTGCAAGTAACAAGAGGTCAGCACCTCCATTTTGTGGTTCAGTGCACAAATTAAGGTTTTTCATGAAGTGCCACCACCACCTGAGAACTGGGAAACGGCTTTTTACTGCCTTAGTGAAAAGTTGGATTATAAAGGGAAATGATTATTGCAGTAAGGTGAAATTTCATGTTTACAATGATTGATTAAATGATGTATCTATCATCTGATGGGGCTATTATTTCCACATTTTGGGTCAAACCTTGTTCAGTTAGGTCTATGTCTGCTGACAGAATTCAACAGGGATTAAAACTGAAAGAATATGAACTAACAAAACAATGTTGTGGAGGTTTTTTTTTTTCTGAAATCACAAAGCTGCATTCTGTCTTCTATTACTGTTATATAAAATGTGCATAAATTAGATATTAGGAGAATGGGCGGGCAAGGGATGTACGCCTGTATGGTGGTTTTGTGCTCTGTCTGCGTTCACATGGGCCTTACATAGCTTCCCAGGCAGATCTACCTCCCCCATCTCCAAAATGAAGAGCAGATTGATTAAATACAAAAGAGCAAGATATGTGACTATACAGATCATGTAAAATAGCTGACCAGAACATCTGATTCTCCATGTCTAAATGTTATTAGTGTCTTCTTCCAAAATTGTCTATGAAGTTTCGCTTTTGTGGATGAGGTGGCACAGGACTAGGATGGGATTCCTGTTTCTCTCATGGTACTCTCTTGGACATACATAAAACGAGCAGAATTTGACCTAAAAAGTATCAAATGGTAGATACAGTATAGATAACAACGTAGTGAAGAAAATAAAAAATAAAGTCAAAAAAGGAAATGTGAAAAAAACCCACATTTTAAATTTACATGAACTTACTTTATTTGATATCTCCTTTAAAAAAAAAAAAAAAAAAAGTCTTATGGAGAAAAAAAATCAAGTGTTAATATTGCTGTGGTTATCTGCAATAAACAATCACCTCCAGAACCAATCAGTACACCTTTTTGTTTTCAGCTGTCTGTGAAAGTAGAAATACTGTTCCGTAGAATTTGCGCATGTTGGATGAAGCAGAGGACCAGCTACTGACCATTTGCTTTTCAAAAGGATGCTGGCTAGCAAGAGCCTGGTGTGAGCACTAAGTGTCTGGGTTGTATAAAAATAGAGCTGTGGTGTGGTGCTGTACGTGCACAGTGCACAGGTTCACAGAGCATGGAGGAAAGCTCAGACCATCTGCTTCCCTGTGGAGGAACTGTTCTTCCATAAACCCTATAAAACCCGGGAATAAATCCTGATTCCTTAAGGAGTTTAAAGATAGCCCCATTTTTTTTTTTTTTTATACTTCTTTATTTTTATATGACTTTTCAAAAAGAAATCATAGAAAACTAACATGATCTTGTTTGATCTATTCATACTGACTGACAAAGTTTTGAAATCAAGTTCAGAATTGCTGGAGTGAAACGATGAGTTATCCCACCAAAACCAGAGGCCTCGCTGATTAAACTTGGGGCTGTGTGTACTTAGTAGCTGTAAGGTCTGGATGAGAGTTTTGGGAAATCCAGCCCCATCCAATGGCACCAGTCTGCCAACAGCCAGCCCCTTCCCACTGCCACCACCCCTGAGCAAGCTCAAAGATCTGGGAAAAACTCTGAGCACACTAGAATATTTTTCTGGATCTTTTGTTATGTGTAACTCTTTTTCCAATCATTTCTGGGTTTAGATTGTGACCTAAAGGTTAAATTCCATATACATTCCAAATATGTCAGGGTGAAATCTCTGTTTGTATAAAGTCAACAGTTATGGTTTGGCCTATTCAACAGTGATTTTTCCAAAGGCTTTTGTATTTCTAAACATCAGGAATCAAATTGAAAATTGAAACTTCAGTAGAAGACAGACACCTAAGTCCAAAGTTACACAAGTCCTGAAAATACTGAAAATTAGTTGCCTGACTTCACAGTACCCCAGTTCTTAACCTGAAAGTCTCCCCAGTGTTTAAAATTCTGCTTTACAGTTTTCTCAGAATTTCTCAGTCTGGATGCTGTGGAGCATCTTGGAGCCTATTTCATATCTGAAATATGCTTCTAATTAAAAAAAATCATTTTTCAGACACCCTTACAACACCCATTTGTATCATTAAGCTCCATGTAAGGTATTACACTAATTATCCTTTCCACTTCACCCTGATAGCTTGAAAACTCCACGGACATCAGGAAATAGATTCACTTCCTTCCTCTGCCTGTGGAGATGTGAATCTATGTGGCAGTTGCTCCTGAAGAACACCCAAAAGGCAGATAGCAGCTACATGCAAGAACAGGAGGGAGGGTACTGCCCTGTGCTCCTCATGAAGGGAACCTGAGTGGAGAGGGAGAAAACACATGTGGCCACTTGAATCTCTAGTCCTACAGTCAGAGAAGCTGTAGGGAAGGAGGGAGCATAGATTTTAATTCCTCACCTCAGTGTGCTTTAAAATGCAGCATCATGAATGAATTAAAGTAATCGCAATTATTCTGCTTATTTTGACTGTGATCTCCCTTATGCCACTATTTTAGTAATTCTTCCATATTCTAGTAAAAATAAAATTATTAAAAAAAAAACAAATCCAAACCCATACATTAAGTGACTTTGGTTTTGTGTTTGGTTGGTGTTTTTAATGTGCCAGTGTTTATCACATTTTTCTCTGTTGTCTCTAGCAACTGCGAAACACTTCATTTTCTTTTCCAGTTGATATGTTTATATCATTAGTTGCAATAAGGAAACAGCCAAGTGAAAAGAGATTTACATATATCTGGATGTACCTGAATAGAACCATTAGGATTTGACAAAAAAAGTCAGGTTCTGCATTTGTTTGCAAGTTTTTCATTATATTGTTTGTATTAAGTTCATATATTTTTTATCAAATAGAGACATAATTTTTTATAGCTGTGCAGTTGGTATCGGGTGTCTGTGACAAGCTTTGGCATTTTTCATTCTTTTTGTTGTGAGTGTAGAGCTTCCTCAAGGGAGTAGAATGGTTTTGGTTTCATTTTACAAAAGGTATGTAGGTATGTACTCCTAGATTTATATGAATACTTATACAAAAGTCATCCAGGGCAACCTGGATCTTCCCTTTTTTACTGAAAAAAGAATTTCACTGAGACATTTCAAGTAACTACCTCCCTGAAGCAAAAGGAGATACTGCTAACTAAAGAGCCATCTTTCAGGAAACTTACTGTGACCTGACTGGAGGGATCATGGTTGAGTAGAATTTGCAACTCCAGCATCAAAAAATGAGAAACAAAAATATTTAGTAATTAAAGTTTTCCTCCTTTAGAAAAGAGTACATTTCTCTCTGTATCCCCTCTCACCACCTGCATAGGATTCAGTGTAAGGCTGTTCATTAGGGTCCACAAGATGATTTTAACTATTGAAATAGTTTGCAAAAGAGAAAGTTTCGAGCAACTTAGCTTCACAACTCCTACTGTGCTAAAAAGCATTTATTTCGGTAAATATTCCATTGAGACAACTTGCATAGGATCTTCTCTCAAGATCTGTAGATAGATACTGCCAGAGCTGAAGAGCTTTACTGGTCTGTAGATGTTAATATTAACAGGTAGGGAGGAATTGGAAAAACATAGTAAAAGATCTTTGAAAAAGCCAATTAAATGTTATTTCTGAGATTTTGGGTAAAGGAGTTAAATTTGTTTTATTTTTCATTGTACATCTAAAATGTTTATCATAATGGTTTTGTTTGTTGGAAAAGGAATTGTAAATATTTTTATACTTAGATGCTAAATACAAGAGGTAAAGAACATATTCTTCATTTCTACCTGTATTTATTAGAGTTCTTGGCACACAATTTTGCTGGAAATCAGAGTAATAAAAGTTTGTCTGTGGAACAGCCAGAACGTTGAACAGGATTATGCAAATAAAATTAAATTACCATGACTGTTTTTGTTTAAACAAAGTCTAGTTTTGATCAACTCTATCTTTTTGTTACTTCTCTGGTACTGCTAAGAGAGAAGTAAATTCATTTTAAAACCAAATGGCTATAGCTTCACTGACTTTATTGAGTTTTTATCTGTTCATATCTGCTCTGGATTTACCTTTTATTTATATGATTCCATGAATTTATATGCATGTATCCTGAGATCCTCCCACCTTACACTGGCTGCTTAGGAATTTCATGGGCCCTGTAAACCCCAGACATATAAAATCCCAATGAGGTAGACAAAAATCGATCAAACTGGGGTCCTTGTTGTTTTGCATATACAAATACACTGGAAAGTTGTGGTTAAACATGATTTATGAACCTTATCTGATTACGTAGGGATTATCTTTCTAATTTATGGCACTATTTACTGTGACATGTTAAGTAAGCAGAGTGCCTCTGATGCTTAATAACTCTTTTTAAATGAAACCAAACAATCATTTTCTTCCTTTTTTTTTTTTAGGTTTAAACACAATTTTTGTTAGTAAATACACATGATTGTCAAATTGTAAGAGAAGTTTTAATTTAGTGTAGAGAAAGTCTCACTTTTTCAGTCTGTATTGGAATAAGCAGCCAACACTCAAGCATAGTGAAGGGAATTGACTCTTTATAGATACCTGAACTTGTACTGATGCCTAAAATAACGCTACACAAAAGTAACTGTGGGTAAAAAAAGATTTTCAAATTTCTCTAAGGCTATGGGAATTCTCAGACTCATTTTGACAAAAGCTTTAGACACCAGCTTTCAGGGAGAAAGATTCTATGAAATTGTAAAGGTGGGTTATTAAAGCATTTTAATGATTTTAAGGATTTTACAGATGCCATTACAAAATTAAATAAATCCTTAAGAGAGAGACCTTACTCAGGCAGCTCACTCATTCAAAGGGATTTACAGATAGTTCCTGTCAGTTAGAACTTCAAGACTGTTAGCAGGTTGTGCACTAAATCTTTTAATTTCCTCCATCAATGTAAATCAAGAGTTATTTCAGTTTAGGCAGTGAAGCTACACCATTATAAGATGGATGAAAGGTATAGAAGTGAGTCTTGTGACTTCTGTCAATGGAAGGAGCTAAAATAAGGAAATTGTGATTGTTGAAGAAACACTCCCTTTATCATCAGAGGTGATTTTGCACAGGTTTAGCTGTGTTTAAGGTTCTGTGTTTACTTTCAGAAGTAGAACCTGCATAATAGAAGTCTATCTGATCTATTTAATTGTATTCTTTTCATATTAGAAAAGCACTGAGCATCTATTTTGATCACATGTAGCTTCTTTCTTTGAATTTGTTAGTATGCCAGTTTTGCAGTTTTGTCTTCCTCTCTTTGACTTCTTACAGAAACTTTGTCTGGTCTCCTACTTCTTAGCCACTAGCCATGTACAGCTTTTCTTTTGGCTACCCTGTATAACCATTGCTCTTATCATACCAGATCAGTTTTTGCTCTACAAGTCCTAATTCTTCTCCAGTGAAGAGATTTGTTTCTTCATCTAAAAACACGACTTTCAAAATGTTTATAGTCTATGGAAGTGATGCTGAAGAGCAGAGATAGCAGATAAAATAGGGCTTAAAGTCTGAGCCTCGCTCTATTTGAGTGAGCAGCATCCAAGACATCACATTTAGATATAAATTGGTGCGTCTCTGTCACCTTCAGTAGAGTTGGGTCAGTTTGTCTGGTGGAAAATCTGAACGTGGGTAAATAGTCTTTTGTCCTAAACAGTTCACTGTGTGTCTGAGCAAGCACAATATGTATTTGAATAAAAATTTAAAACTCCTCTGCTGCTTCCAGACATTTGTCTGATAACCAGTCTGACAATAACCAAGAGCAAATGCCTAGGCAAGTGCATTAAAATAGGGCAGTATGCAATGGGAATTTCCCAGTGTAGTCCTCCCAGTTTCATCAGTGGACTTAGTGAGCCAAAAGCAGCATCACTGTGGTATTTGTGGATTTCTTCTTCACAGACTTTTAAAACCTTTTCCAAACCTATGTAAACTTCTGGTATTTGCGGCTTCCAGTTTCTGCAGAGTGAGGAATAGGAGTGTGCATAGAAGAGATCATGAAACATTGTTTATTTAAAACAAGATCTTGTGCATTTCTCAGAGAGAAAATTACCACATATTTTCAGTGATTGCTCACATCTTTGCTGGCATCCTGAGAGTTCCTGTGCTCTTCCTTGGCCTAAGAACAACATTTTGAATTCTGCCCGTGAAAATTGAAACTCCCATCAGTTTTAATGCCAACACAGCCTTTAGCTCCATACCTGTAACACGTTGCCATTATCCACTTAGACTAGGTGAATGCTGATGGCTTTAGAGTCTATCCTCTGCTCCCAAATGAGAGTTTGGGACAGGAGGAAAATACTGAGTGCCACCTAACTTCCCAGGACAACACAATGTTGACAATCTAAATGTGTAGTTAAAAGTGCCTACCCCTGCTGTACATGCAGAACATCAGTGCCTCATTTGTAGGAAATCTCACAAACGCAGACATTACTTAATGTGTCCCAATTCCCATAAATAAGTCATTGTTGTAAATGCTAGCTCCACTGCAGGTGCAACTCACAAGTTCAGGCTGAGTGCAGGTAAAACCATAAGGAAGTTGTCCCTTTGTCCTCTTCGACTCTACCAGCTGATATCTCTTGACACCGCTGTGGCAAAAAGGACAGATGTAAAAGGCTGGTAAAGTTACAGCATCCTGGTATAAATTACAGTGTCTGATTGTGCCTGAGCAGGTATCCTGTGTAGCAAGACAGTGTGTGGACTGCAGCATCCCCAGACATACTTGGTGTCTCAGGCACTGTCCTCAGAATATCGTTTTTACTGAGGCTTAGGGGAGGAATCTCTGGAGCATAATTGGGGTTTGTTGCCTCAGTGTCTCAGAGGATTTCCCTGACAGAATTCAGAGATTTAAGGTCCCGTTTCCACTTCTCTGACTCATTTTCCTGGCACCAAGTGCTAAATTAAGATGGTGTCCCTCATAGGCACTTCTTTCTGTTAATCATTAAAGATAATAATTTTTTACCTTTACAATATGAATAAATACACACTGAGGATCAGAATGTTTCACTCTCAGCAGTAAATCAAAAGCAACTCACACGAGGACAGTAATTGCAAAAGGAATACACTGACTCATGTCAGGAGAAAGAAAATCCAATTATTTAGACTTTCTGAAAAGGAAAAATTACCTATAAGACCTCATTACTCCCAGCACTATGCTTTAACCAGAAACCCATCTTCTCTGTTTGCCCTTATGACTGAACATGAGACAAGGTGAGCCACAAATCAGTTGGTCCCACTACTTATAAGCAGGGGAGCATTTGCCACCATTATTCCTGACTTCATGGGCCTCGGGCACTGAGGTGTGCACTGTTAGAACAGAATGTAAAGGTAAACAAGTCTCACAGCCTCAGAGAACTTTGTCTTTGAAGGAGGGTAGAAAATGGGAACAGTAAGCATTTAACGTTATCTTGCATGTCTTCTCAAAGGGCATAGAAAGATAACCACAAAACTGTTTAAAACATGACATCACAACTGAGCTGCCTTGTTCCATAAAAAAATTAAGAATCTATGGAAACATGTTCAACAGCAGAAGCAGAAGAGATCATTAAGATTTTTTTACTTCATGAAGTAGCACCTTAACCAGTAAAATTCAAGCTACTTTGGGCATGGGCTGGAGATTTCAGTCAGTGTCACAGGAGTCATATTGACCGTATCAAGGAGTCATATTGACCGTATCAAGTAACAGTATGATAGATTTTTATAAAGAAACACAAACTTCACATCAGTTTTGCCTTCACTCTTGTGAAGATGTCATTATTACTATATTCATTTAAACTAAAGGTAAGGAATTTAAATGCACTATTTAAGTAGAAATGCCTGCTGTCATATACCATGAGCAAATGAGATGCCAATTTGTTAACTCTGCATAAAATTAAATCTTTTTTAAAAATTTAATTTCCTTCCAGCTGATCTCTACACTGTTAGCTGGTCAACACTGACAGTTTACACAGCAATGCTTCATAGGTTGCATGGGGTTGCTGTGTTCACTCATCTTCCTACACTCACAGACAGCTTTTCTCTGACACTTGTGCTAGTTACTGTTCTTCAGTCACTTCCCTCCACAAGTGGAATTTGTTTTCCTTGCCCAGTTTTGCCCCATGTTTATAGTGGAAAGAGGCAAGACCAAAACCATTGTCAATCCCCGCAGTTGTGAGAAGGCGCGTAGCTGTGAGTGTGCTGTGAAGGGGCTGTGGGACCACAATAGGTGAATAGCAGAGGAAAGAAGGTGTATGAACTCCTAACGTCTCCTGGCATTTATAAAGACTTTCCGTAAGATTTACTGGGTCTATAAGTGTGTAATGCACCAAAAAAGTGAACCTTGCCCCTTTTTTTCTTGTTCATTGAAGCTATCACTCCTTGTCCATCAGACCTCCATGTGGGATTTAAAAAGTGGTGGGACGCTCTCACGCCCAAACCCTGCTTAGTTAGCATATGAATGCTCAACTGATTGTTTGGAGTAACAATTAGGAGGACAATGGATAAAGGAGGAAACTGGAGACAGCAGCTAACACCTGTGAATCAGAACTTAAACAGCTTTCTTTTACATAATTAATTAAAGAAGCAAGCACAATGCACACTGACTTGAAAATGTGGTCCAAAGACAATGCTGGTGCATGCAAATCCCTTTTCAGTGCCATTACTTACATGGGAAGTTTAATCATTTTGTAGAAATCTTAGTCGTGAGTGAATGTTACAAAGTGTTGCAAGTTTGGGGCTTTTTTTTGTAGGGGAGGGAGAAAGGGAAGAGATAAACATCTGAGGGCACTCTGCAATTTCATGGAGGAGGCAGAAGCCCTGATGAAGTTATTAAAGCATATGGACTTCAGATGTAGCAAAAAGTCTTTGTAAGACAGAACACTTCTAACCTTGCAAATACCAATTATGATTTAATATCCTGTAATCAGCACTATGTATTTTTGTACATTAAGAAAAATAAATGGATGCTTTGAAACTGTTTCATTCAATTGTATTTCTTGCAGAATGTGAGCAGAATTCTATGGTACAATCCATATCTGTGCTTAATGTGCTCCTATGAAGTTACTTCTTAAATAAGTTATATTGTGCTTCTCTAAAACAGTATTTAATGGAGTTAGTTAACATTATGACTCAAAATTGCAGTCTTAAAAAAGCTTTATCTGCAATTTACATACATTAGTAAGTATTAGGGTGTATAGCCATCTATTTGCACACATCAGTAGTGTTGCTAGAGGTGTACTGACTTGAAAAGGATGACAGTGGTTATTCAGTAGTCAGAATAAATCAATATTTATACGGTTAGATATTTCTCTTGAGAGAAATATGTCATGAAAAAGTATCTAATATCTAGCCTTGTCTCTTCACAAAGTTTATGTTGGACAAGTTTTTTCTCTCTACATGTAGCTGAACATATGTCAGCTATAGTATGTGAGCTGATGATAGCACGCAGTGGAATGATGTACTAGGATATTATGTTCAATGTCTTTAAATGGTATCAGTAGCACAATTCTAGAGAAAATATGTAGATCCTGACCACACTGAAGTGAAAATTTAACTCTCATTGACTTCCAAGTAAGCTAGATTGGTTCTTTCTAAAGGATATCACAGAAGGTGTTTTTTTGGGGGGAAACTGTATTGATTTGAAAATGGAAGGCCTGATGGGGGGAGGGAGAGATACTGGGGAGGGAAGAAGGAAAGGAAAGAGGAAAGGGAAGGGAAGGGAAAAGATTCCTGTCTCCTTTGTTTGTGTCCTTTATATGGTACAGTGTTCATGGAGTTTCTAGTCTGTTTAACCAATACTTAAAATTCGAGGTCCGAGATAAGGACAAGAATAAATAATTAATCATTAATTAAAACTTATCATCTTGTTGGAGGGTTCTGTGTCATCTACACTTCATTTTCCTGTTAGACTTCTGGTTTTTATATTGTACATTTATTCCTATTTTGCAGATTCAGTGTACGGATACTATAGACAGCAACGGAAATTGGTTGAAGAGATTGATTGGTCATATACAGGTAAGCAAAACTGTCTATTGAAGATCTTAACTTGGCTTTCAGGTTTTCAAGCTCATTGCTACAATTTCAAGAGCCTGTTATGTCTGAATGGAATTTGCCATATGCCTAAACAGTTGCCAAAATAAAAATGTAGGAAATGGAATCTGAAAAAGTGCAGCAATTTTACAACAGGAGAGACTGTTTTCTTTTCTTACATCTCTAACTTTTGGAAAGAGAAAGTCCTTATCCTTAAAACCTTAAACAGACATGACTTTCTGGATGAAGTCTGGGCCAATAACTGGTTAGGTCCTCATTTGTCATCTGAATATTACTGTTCTGGCAAGTCTGAAAAGCAGACAGACTGAAACAAGACACATCACTTTCTGCACTTTCTGAGCACCTGAGCATCCTTCCCAGGTCCCACCCTGATTCTCCCATTTGCTCTCTCATTTGCATGAGTAAGAAAGATACATCCTTAAATTCATTACCTTTGCCTCATCACAGGAGGACTGTGGAACATTCACAATTAGCCTCCTAGCTTCTTTTGTAAAAATCAAGCCACTTTCAGTAATAGTAAAAAGGTAATTTTGTCCTATGTGATAGGTGTATTTTACCCAGTATGTAAGAAGTGGCTTACCGAGGATGTGCACAGAATCTGACACTTTTTAATTACCTGACTTACTGTTTCAAAAAAACAATAATTTATGAAAAGAAATAAGGACTGATAAATTTAAGTCTTTAAAGTATTTGATTCAAAATATGTTCCTGTAGTTAAAGAAGCATCATTTGTTTTCTCTCTCTTACTCTCGTTCTCATTTTCAAGACAGTTTTTATCTTCCAGGTTAAAATATATCTAACAAGTTTTGAGCCTAGAGAGAATTGAAACAGACTAGTCATAAACCATTTAAAATGAGATTTATAATGAAAACTCCCACTTACACACATTGTACTGCAAAATCTGAGCACAGGATCAATCAATACAATATTTCGTGTTCAAAATCCATCCATTTTTTAATATTTCAGGTAGAGGAAAGCAGGGATAAGCCCCCGGGATTACAGGTGACCAGAGGGCGATTTATGAGTTTACTTTGAAGAATAGCAAATGGGTTTTGAATAGAATATTGGAGCAGAGAGCTTGTTCTGAGCCTGCACAGAGCACCCCCCAGCTGTGCAACTGCTGCAGCAGCTACAGGTCACATTTGCTGGATACTTTGGATGGCAAACAGCAAAGACTCTGCAAACAGCAAAGACTCTGCAAGCTAAAGAATCCAGATGGGTTGATTCTCTACCTTTACATATGAGAAACCTTTATGTAGTCATCTGAATTCATGTGCCTTACGCTAGCCTTACTGCTGGCAAAGTCTTTCTCCCCATCCAGACCTATATAGTCAGGTGTATGTGGTGCGTGGGGCAGGTAAGTTCAACAGGACCCAACACAGCACTGCGTGCCCTGCCCAGCAGTCTCCTGCCCCTGCGGTGTCCTCCTCCTGCAGCACCCTACCCAAGCACCATCCTGTTCCTGCTACTGCCATCTCACCAGGCCTTCTACCGCCCAGGCCCCAGCTGCCCCCAGCATTCGTAACACATCTGGCTCCACATGTGCTCAGATGTGGATTTTCAAAGCATCTGTGGGGAGCTACATGTAAATCAGGTGCTCGGTGTCTAGAGCTGGCAAATTTTTGCAAGCCGTGTAGCATGTTGTGCTTTCCTGAAATACCAGCTAATTTGTTTGTGGCAGAAAGGGAATATGCGAATTCAGATTTCACTTAAGTCTTTCTGAATGTGAAGAAAAAGATTTCACATTGTGTGTTGGAGGCACAGAAGTCTAGTGGCTGAGGCATATTGATTTTATCTTATTAATTTATATTTTTAATTTTTATTTTTGACTTGACTTATCAAAGCTTTTGACACTGTCTCTTGTAGCATGCTCATAGGCAAGAGCAGGAAGTGTGGATAAGATGAGTGGGCAGTGAGGTGAATTGAGAACTGGATGAATGACAGAGCTCAGAGGTTGTGATCAGTGATGCAGAGTCCAGTTGGAGGCCTGTAGATAGTGGAATTTTCCAGGTGTCAGTACTGGGTCCACTCTTGTTTAAGATCTTCATCAGTGACCTAGTTGAAGAGATGGAGTGTACCCTCAGCAAGTTTGCTGATGATACAGAACTGGGAGGACTGGCTGACACACCAGAAGGCTGTGCTGCCATCCAGCGAGACCTGAACAAGTTGGAGAGGTGGGAAGAGGGGAACGTAGTGAAGTTCAACAAGGGCAAGTGTAGAATCCTGCACCTGGGGAGGTATGGCCACATGCACCGGTACAGGTTACGGGTTGACCCGCTGGAAAGCAGTTCCACAGAGGAGCTGGGAGTCCTGGTGGACAACAGATTAACCGTGAAACAGCAATGTGCTCACATAGGCAAGAAAGCTGTTGGTGTCCTGGGGTGCATAACGAGGAGTGTGACCAGCAGGTTGACGAAGTTCTCCTCTCTCTCCATTCTGCCCCAGTGAGGCCATATCTAGAGTACTGTGTCCAGTTCTGGTCTGCCCAGTTCAAGAGAGACAGAGAACTATTGGAAACATTCCAATTGAAGCCTACAGAGATGATTAGGGGACTGGAACATCTCTCTTAAGAGGAGAGGCTGAGAGACCTGAGGTTGTTTAGTCTGGAGAAGAGAAGAATGAGAGGGGATCTATTTAATGTTTAAAATCTGAAGGGTGGATGTAAAGAAGAAGAGATGAAGGTGCCAGTCTCTTTTCAGATGTGCCTTGTGATAGGATGAGGGGCAATGGTCACAAACTGGAACACAGGCAGTTCCACCTCAACATGAGGAAAAATTTCTGTACTGTGAGGTTGACAGAGCCCTGCAACAGAATACCAGAGAGGTTGTGGAGTCCCTTCTCCGGAGACTTTCAAACCCCATGTGGTTGTGTTCCCATGCAATCTGCCCTAGGTGCACCTGCTTGGGCACTGGGGTTTGCACTCAGTGATCTCCAGAGGTCCCTTCCAACCCCTACCATTCTGTGATTCTGTGATTTTGATTTCATTATTATATTCCCCGTGAAAGCAATATCAGGTACTGTATGTATAACTACACCTAGCTCAGACTTACAAT
The DNA here is from genome assembly GCA_013399075.1 of Chloroceryle aenea. NCBI lineage: Eukaryota > Metazoa > Chordata > Aves > Coraciiformes > Cerylidae > Chloroceryle > Chloroceryle aenea. The sequence continues at coordinate 435,704 of VWZY01008024.1, forward strand.
TTTGAGGCATAAACCAACATGCACATTTCTGAATGGATGGCCTGTGCTTTCTCAGTACATCCTTTCCTCAGGCACCAGTTCTATCTATGTGTATATTATAACCTGCTCACTGAAAAGACCTGAAAAATCAGCTTCCGTGTGCCAGTGAACTATTACAAGTAGGCCTGGGGATCTTACAACCACAGAGTTTAATCCACCATAACTAGGAAAAATCTAATTGGCTTGGTAACAAATCTGAGTTTGAGTTTGAGCAGATACAATTCTCTGTATCAAATAAGAAATTTCACATATGTAAGCCACAGTGAGTCAGTACACTCCTTTACTTGTATGGTGCTGTGAGATGAAACTAAAATAGAACCAGAGAAATAACTTGAATCTTACCTGCTGAAGTCATGCAATTTCTGACGGTGAAGTTTCATAACAAAGCAGTTTCACATACTGGAAGTTAATGTGAGTCATCATCATCAGATTTTGACTCTTGAGTAAATTTCTAATGAAAGTATAAATGTTACTGGAAACATTTGGTAGTATTTCTAAGGGCTCTGCTTTAAGCCATAGACAAGTCCTCCATTTGCAAGCATAAATTTAGGGTTCTTTTGTCCTGACTTTGTATATATTTGCATAAGCAAATACAGTGCTAAAGTGGTAAGTGAAAATGCTCGCTAAAGATCCATCTGATTTTTTCAGGAATAAGTGGCACCTAAAGCTAGTTTATTAGTAAAATGACTATTTTAACAACGTTTCATTGTATTTTTCATTAAAACATTGATAGAAATAAAAAATGGATGACATCATTACTATTTTAAAATGTCATCTACTATAAGTGAATGTAACCATTTTTGTTGTAGAAAAAAACAAGGGTACTGAGAAAGTTAATTTCCTCAAATCAGTTACATACTAACTGATGACCAGAGATCATTTAGACATTATTTAGCTGCACCACTAAGGTTAGGCAATCACATATTATTTCAAAACATATAGCAAGCAATATGACCTTCAGTGATATCACTGAGAGAAAAGATCATTTTTTATTGATGCTCTGTTTATCTTCATTGGTTTTATCAGCAGGAATGATACAGTGCTGCTTTCTGTTTTGTTTTTAACATGGCATGACAACTCCCAAATCTTAATGTTCACATGTAGAGTTATCAAATGGTACCACAAAGAAGGTTTTTATTCCCAGTGAGATTTACTTCTTTTGGGCATTTACTCTTGGTATTTGGTTTCTTGTTCACAACAAGCAGGCTCTGTGTTTTAGGGGAAAAAAAACAGAGCTGAATTCTATTAAAAGCAAGAAATTCTAAACAGCTTTCCATGATTACAAAAGCTGAAATTTTTGAAAATTGAATTTCCTATGTAAATAAATAGCATAGCCAGTTCAGTATTCTCTGTCTCATCATTAAGAAGTACTAAGTTCAGTTTGTGTTGCTGATCATTATGTGATACACTGGGACATGATTACCTTATAAATACTGGCAAGTCTGATCTTGAGGAAGTGGTGATTTTAGTATAAACTCTTGGGTAGTCTTTTGTTTATTTTGTTTGTTTGCAAGCAGAATGCGAATCATATTTCTTTTTTCTCTGGGGGAAAGTGTCATGAATCAGAGTCACAGAATCATCTAGGTTTGAAAGGCCCTTGGAAATCATCTGGTCCCAACCCCCTGCTCAAAGCAGAGCAAACTTGAAAGCTGAAGCAGGTTGCTCAGACCTTGTCCAGCAGAGTATTGAAAATCTGCAAGGAGGGATACTGTAGCATCATGGGCAATGTGTTAAACTGTCATTTTGAAGAATATTTTTCATTTATTCAGCTGATTCAACACCCCCCGGAGATATCCCCCCAATTTATCATTCCCCTTTACTATCGATACACAGACAAAACCTTAGTTGTCATTTGAAAGAAAAGCTGTTATTGCCATCCTAAGTCTTGGAAATTTGTGCTGATGGCCTCAAATGTTGATGCCTGTAGTTTGGCTCAACAATGTAAATGGCCTTATTTTCAGTGGTACTGAGAAAATCTCTTTCTTGTGCAAAGAATATTTTGTGTTTTCATTTCAGTACTGAGGAGATTCTACTGCAAAGTCACTGCTCATAAAGTTTATGGGAAAGTTAAGTTGTTGCTTATCTCCATATTAATTCACAGATGTATTTTGCTTCTCACTCATCCTAAAAAAGTTAGCAAGGATCTGCACTATCTCAGCTGTGTCTCAAGAGAAAAATTTTAGCATTGGTAGCTAATTCTACATATACACTGTAAAATGCCTGCTGCTTCTATTTTCTCATAATTTGATCCAAGGAAACTGGAAAGTTTCAGGCTTTCCCCTCATTCTTACCTCATCTCCCCATTCAGCAACTCTCTGCTGGGACGATGGACAAGGCCATGCATACAAGTGTTGCTTTCTGCCCTGCAGCTGCAGTGGGGCTGTGCTGAAGAGTATTTGTCTCAGTGGGCACCTGTGCACGCTCCTTAGGAGACAGCTCCAGGAGCAGAGCAGGGAGCTAGAGAGTAAAGGCAAGGGGTCTGGGTCCTATTCATTGCAGGCCAGGGTGGAGAATGATAGAGGAACCATTGTGTGTGCCAAATCCTGACAGTTGGCCTGTGTGGAAGAGCAGGAGGCAGCAGCAGGAGCCTGCTGGAGGTGGGATCCAGGAACTACTCACTGAACCAACTGCTTTAATGGACAGTTCTACCTGACCAGAAAGCCCTGTCCAAAAGCTGGTGAAGCTTCCTGTCTTCACTGGCTGGATAAAACCCATGTTCTAGGGAAATGATATGTGCCAAAGTAAGTTCAATGTGTTTCTTACTAGCTAGCTACCATGGCATAACTTGGTGAGGGGATCTGGTGGTTTTTATCTCCTCCTGTGAAATTAATCACTTTGGTTTTTATATTCACCAGGTATAATTGTGACTGATGTGCTGTATCAGTTGTGAATAATAAAGGAAAGCCTGTACTCTTGGGCGCCATCAGTTTCTTATGGAAAGGATGCAGCATAAGAAATAAAAATAACATGTATTCTTTTATTAACTCATATAAAAACATCTCTGCAGGGGGTCTTTTCTCTTTTAGGAGACCTTACGCTTCAGACGCTGTTATATGTTTTCTTGCATGATAACTCATTCCATGTGTTTACAACCCCCAGATCACACAGCCACTCACAGTTCCAGTATTTTGGCACTAAATTCACACACTCATTAATTAAAAAGCCTATTACAGTATTAAGGTTTTGGGGAGGGTGATGATTCAGCAACAGAAATTACAGTGCTATGCATCTGTTCACATCAAAAAGACAAAGTGTCCTCAAGTGGGAAGCTACATGATGGCATTACTGGCTATAGTGAAATTCCTTTTAAGGTATCTCTGTACTGAATCAACAATACAAAGCATGTTATTCGACATAAGATATCTCTTCACTATATTTATGAATTCTGATTTCATATTAAGTGACATGGTTTGGAAGATTCTGTTTCAAACATCCTTTCTTTTCAAGAGAAGGATCTTTGAGAGTTGAAGGCCAGTAGCAGCAAAGTGTAATTTATTTAGCTTCAATTCAATCAATATTTGTAGGATAAACTAAGTAGAAAACCTTTGCAAGGGGCTTTTGGGGAGGAGGTAAGCAAATTGGACCTCATGTTCATGGACTTTTTGAAGCTGGATGCTTCTAGGACAGATAGAAAGACCACTTGTGGGCATTATAATATTGTGGGTATTATATTTGACTAATCACTGGTAAAATGATAGCATTTTTCTTTCACTAAAGATTTGTGATCTGTTTGCCAGAGTTTCCTGATAAGGAACTCTGATAAGACACTTCATTCGCCCATTTCACTCCTTTAATGCTATACACAAAGGAAACAGCTGGGTCATTTCCAGAAACTGCACACCATCTCATTCTCACCATCAGGCAGATGATTTGAACGCAGGAGGGTTGGTTTCTAAAGCAGGCAGATCAAAGCGTGAGGTATTTGCATAGTGTGGCACTGCTGTTTTGATAAGGTCTGGCCAGGGGTCAGAAAGATGCAGAGACTAACCCATTAAGTAAATGTGTTTGGAAATTAAAAGCTTTTTCAGGAATGCTGTCTTTGGGAATACACTGAAGTAAAATGAAAAAAAAAAAAGGAGCTTGTGGGTATCTCACAGTAGACTATAGCCTCTGGTTAAGCCTCTTTGCCCTTCAGAACAATCATTAAAGTATCCTCATGTATATACTAGTGAATGATTTCCCATTTACAAGTGCATTCAATCTGTGCTGCAGTGGGAAGGATGTTCTTGAGGACTGCTTGCTTACCAAACGCTCAGATGATTACTTTGAGATCATCATCTCTGTATCAGTATGATTTATGGATTTGTGAAGTTTAGAGCCCAGCAAATAATTCTCCCATAGCTTACATTTACAGTAGGTCCTGCTTTACTCGCCTCCTGTGGCCGATTTATTTGGGACTTCCTTATGCACATTTTTACTGAAAGGCTATTCTGCTGTATTCGTAACAGTTTTTGTTGTTTGGTTGGTGTTTTTTTTCCTAATGTATTCAAATACCTTTAATTTTCATACGCAGTTTCCTAATGTACTGGAATAAGGGCAATAACTAATTTTTTTCAACGTGCTCACAAATTTTAAGCCACTCATGACCTCGCTGTAACTCATTAATTGAACAGGAAACAAAGCTTTCTAAGTAGTTCTTCCATAGGTCAATAAGGGTTAAAGCAGCCCTCCAAAAGGCATGGTTAGACAAGTCTGTGTGGCTAGGAGCTCAGAGAGAAGGAAAATGAAGGGTAAGAAGGTAAGAGGAAGGATCCTGAGAAGGTAGCCTCTCCCATTGACAGCAGAAAGCCCCTGAAGCCACAACCACCACAATCTTCATGAGGGATAAGTGCTTGGTATTTTGGAAGTGCACCTGACTTAGTTAAGCAGAGCCTAAGAGGGGCAGCACATACTATATGAATTTCTAAATCATAGAATCATAGAATGTTAGGGGTTGGACAGGACCTGTGGAGATCATCAAGTCCAAACCCCTTGCCAAAGCAGGATCACCCAGGGCAGGCCACACAGGAATGGATCCAAGCAGGTCTCAAAAGCCTCTAGAGACGGAGTCACCACAACCTCTCTGGGCAGCCTGTTCCAGTGCTCTATCACTCTCACAGTAAAGAAGTTTTTCCTCATGTTGAGGTGGAACCTTCTATGCTCAAGTTTATACCCGTTATTCCTTGTCCTGTTACTGGGTACTACAGAAAAGAGATTGCCTCCTTCCACTTGACACCAACCATTCAGATATTTATTGACATTCCCATCTCAGTGTTCTCCTCTGAAGACTAAAAAGCCCCAATTCTCTCAGTCTTTCTTCATAGGGGAGATGCTCAAGTCCCATCATCATCCTTATAGCTCTCCATTGGGCTCTCTTCAGTAGATCCTTGTCTCTAAATTTTGAATGCTAAGTTACTTCAAATCACTGAAAATTAACTGAAACCATGTTTTCATGCTATACTTTGAAATTTCGAATGTTAAGACTTTTTTCCCCTAAAATCATATTTTTTCCTCAACTTTTCAATTTAAGAAACTAAGGAAACCCATCAGCAGTTCTTTTTTTGTTGAATCAGAATTTGCTGAAAAAAAAAAAATCCCTAAACCATTGAAAAATCCTGTCCTTTCAAAATTAACTTGTAGAAATGTCACTTTCAGTTCCACAGATCTGTCCCTGCCATTGGTAAGGCAATGTAAAACCAAGTTTCTACGGATCTTCAACTGCCTGTTAGATCCAGCCCAGTTTGTAGCATGGTGGGTAGACCCCATGCTGTCTTGTGAAGCATTAGCACAGTTGTGTTTCTTTCTACCTCACTCTTAGTAAGCCAGGAGGTTGTGCAGGTGTCAGCAATAGCTAGTTTAGTCTGCAGGCTTGCTGTAAGGGGTAGCAATTTGTGATATAGAAGGTAAATTAGCCAGGGGCAGAAATAATTTTTATTTGTATGCGGAACACTTTATGTCGGGAGTTTCCAAGGGGTCGATGTGTGGTGTTGTTACACAGTTGGCTATTGGCACATTATCACAGTTATCAAGAAACCTGAATTATACAGGAGTGTTATACAGTTTATTATTTCCAACGGGGAGACCCACACTGGGAAGTTTTTCCAAAGAAGTCTCTATTCTGTTTCTCTACCATAACCAACTTTCCGCACCACCCTGAGGAAATAGAGAGCATGTCAAAAAGCTGCTTAGATCCCAAAGAAAGTATATCCAAAGCTAAGGCTTTGAGCGCCTGTATTTGTCCTTGAATTTCCCAGCCGTTCTTCTCTTTGCCTTTTTTCTACAGTCGTGGTGCATATGAAATCACTCTTCCACATTCACAGTCATCCCTCTTGCAGAGGAAGTCCCGCTGAAAGCTGTCAAAGCCTGTAACTGTTCACTTGCAGCAGTCCGTGGGACAATGACCATGGCACTGTATATCCACTAGATTTATCAGCTGAACTGTTTCCTCCATTACTTGATTGCCAGAATTGCAGAATTTCAGTTCATAGCATCTCTTCCAGCTGTGAAAGGTGCACAAAGGCCTTTTTGTGAAAAGCCAGGGCATCTAGCTGCAGATACATGTAGCTGGTTCTTGCTATGCTTCCACAGTTGTACGTGCAACAAACTCCATTTCCATCCTGTAGTGGCCTCTTTCTGCTCTCTTGCAAGAGCTTTCTTGATGAGAAATTAAACTATTGCTTGATCTGATATTGCCTGGCATTGATCCTATTTTAGGAGCCATGGAAACAATTGACTGTTATCTTCCATCTTTTATCATAGTTGCTGCATTTAAGAGCTAAGCTGTTTTCCCTCTAATGTGGTGTTTCTTTGTCAGTGCCTTCTGTGTCAGTTAGATTTATCTGAGGAAAACTGTATTAACCGGAGACATTTTTAAAAGGCAGTTCAGAAAATGAAGATACTCAAAATGGGAAAGCAAAGAAAGGGATGGTGTGTTGAATGCTGGAAAAGAGAAAGAAGAATTATTTACATGTAAGGACTCAGAAATTTGTTTTCAAACTCATGTTTCCCAAGCTGTGTAAGGAGTTCATTCAGGGCTTGAGTGCATGGTCACAGACTGACAATGATGATTTTTACTGTGTTAATGGCAAAAACAAGCACACAACAACAAAAAACCCACCTTGCATTGTCCTGCTGGAGTAACTGAAGGGGGGGGGGGGGGGGCNCTTTATTCCTGTTTCAGAACAGAGTAGGTTTTCTGCCTGCTTACACATGTTTTGACCACTTTGCAGATAGACAGTATGATCAGTATGATCAATCTTCCAATCTCACAGTATGATCAACCTCTTTCTCGCAGCTATATTTTTTCTGTCAGTTTTCAGGAAAGCAAATATTTATGGCTTGAGTGCTAGTCAGTGAAAAAGCACAAGCAAAGCGGTTTTTTATTATTATTCAAATTCATCTATTTGAAAGCCAGCTTTACAGGAGGGCTGTGGTAGGTTTGCACATGAGCTCTCTAAATAGGAGCACTAGCACCGTACCTCTTTTTTCTGTGTTTTACCTGCTATCAGAGTATTCAGAACAGAGAGAAGGCGATCAGCACAAACAGGCAATAGGCAATATGTAACATGTTTTCTTGGGGAGGGGGCACATATTTTTAATAATGCAACCGTTCATTTTCTTCAGCTGGTAAGTACCTGCTTCAAACAGATTCAGTACCTTATCATAACTAATGTTTATCAACGTATTTAACCACCAAGAAGGTATCTATACACCTACCAGTTCTAATGTGACCGTACCATGTGTATCTGATCAAAATGAGAACAACACTCCATCTCCTCTGCATAAAAGGAACTGATGATAATCTGTTGCATTCATTAATGGCTGCACAAAGCATCTGTCCATTTGCCACTTTATCTCCTGGGTTTCCAGGAGAAACTCTTTCTCCTCGCAAGTAATTAATGGAGAAATAGACGGCCGAGCGTTTCCTTGACTATCTTGCAGTCTCTCCCAGCTGCCTTTTCCTAAATGTCAGGGACACTCTTCAGCGTGGTTACCATGGTGCATTCAGCTGGCATGCCTGCAAGGGTTCACAAAAGCCAAGCACACCCAGGGCACGTTTTATAGGAACTTACAAGGAGGGGAGGCACTTACTGGCTGTATCATGATTAAATAGCACATAACAAAAGGTGCTTTTTGGTGCATAATCTATGTAAGATTGGTCCCAATTTGGTACCATAAAAAAAATCAATCAGTTAAGAATATTCTCTTTGTCCCTCAATTTGCGTTGATTTATCTATAGATGGGTTACAAGTTACATGTATAAAATCTGCTAGTGAGCTTGCCAACTTAACAGGTGAGTACATCAATGTAAATGCTGATGAAGAGCAGTTGTAACTGAAATAGCAAAATCCTTTTCAAAATGCCGATAGATTTAAAAACTCACTTTGAGATCTCATGCAACTCAGTCATTATATTGTCACTAAAATATATCCTTCACTCCATAAGCAGATTTCAAACATAAACATGAATAAATGCCTTTGTTCCACATAATAAGCTACCAGTAATTTCTGTTCCAGTCACCTGTTTCAGGTTAAGTTGGTCATATTCTCTTCAACAAATGGTTAGGTAGACTGGAAACATGTTGCATCAGATGCAGTGATCATGCAGAGAAGGGCTCAGAACTACAGTGTACTTTGGTCTGTCTCCTTGATAAATGTTTCATAGAAACAAAATATTCTTCTTCCAGTTGCTCAGCTTTATCCCTGGTGATTGAAGGCAGGAGGATTTTCCAGTGTAAGTTCCTTTCATTGAACTTTTCTGGTTTTTCTTACTGGGACCAGATAACGGACTTCCCAACTCCAACATCCTGCTGTTACAGGCAATCATGCCACCTAACTCTTGCATATAATGAATCAAACTCTGTTTAAAAATTAGTTTTGATATTTTGCTTCTTCCACTGAAAGACTATGTCAGAAACTTTCTCGACTTCTAAACCCTATCTGGATTTCCAAGCTACCTATATTAGCAGACCGTTGAGGTCATCTGGTTCTTCTCATAGTATTGATTTGGTTGGTTGGGTTTTGGAGAATTCTTTTCTGTTGCCAATATTTACCCTCACTGATAGCCCTCTCCTCATTGTTTTTTTAAATTAAACCAAGGTAGCCTAGTCTCTTGTCCACTTCTGATGCACAATTTTTTAATGTTCACTCATGGATTGGCTAAAATTCCTTTGTCTTCAACATAGGTAACCAACATCTCTTGCACTTATCCTAGTTGAAGTGTTCTTGGGACTTTCTGCAGAGACATTAATACTTCCTAGCTTTACTAGGAGTTTCTTAGTTAGAGCTTCAGAACACATTTGCCTTTCTGTCATGCTGTCTGTTTACAGCCCTCTGAGACTTGTCAGACATGGTCTGATTCTCCTCCTCCCCCATGTTTTTATTATGGTGAGATTCTCATTAGTAACAAAAACTCCCACTGGTAGTCTCTAAATGTATGATTTTACAAATTGCATTGTTGAATTTCATGCCTTTTTTACTACTTCGGTTTTTGAGGTCAGCTGTTTTTCCCATATGCTCCACTGGACCTCCTTGTGATGGCATATTTTCACACATCACGGCATCAGTAGGTGTAATTAGCAGAGCAGAAAAACTCCGGAGTTGCCTGCACACACACAGCCTAGTACCTCACATGTACTGCTGCTTACTATTTTTCTCCTCTTGTATTTATGGAACAAGTGAATTACACAATTTCCAAAGACAAATCCATCCTTCCTTCCTTCCTTCCTAACTTCCTTCCTAACATCCTTCCCTTCCCTTNAGATGTCTGTAGTTGGACACAGCTAACCAGCCAGCTATGTTCTCATTCGTATTCCACAGGCAAATTCAGCCTCACTTTAACTCCATTGACTTTATAAGCATGAGTCAATATAAGGAAGTTGGCTCATAAAGTGTTCTGTATCCTAGGCAAAATATTGCTTGTGTTGAAAGTTTATTTGCTATCCAAGCATCATTAAATTGCACTGATTTATGGTCTTAAAATAAATGCTTGTATGAATATTAAATACCCAGTTAGCAGCTTTATTATGCTATCACCCGCAGATAAATCCCATTTTCATAAATTCCTACGTAAATAACATGTTAATTATTGCTGTGTAAGTACTAGATTTTACAACCACGACTGATTACCTATATTCAAATTTTGAATTTTATTCTAAGAGCCTAAACTAAAGCCAACTGAAGTCAGTGAAAAGATATCCCTTAAATTAAAAATGAATTTTGAATCAGTCCTGCCTTATAGTTATGACCAATTTATATCACATTGACAATGGAGTATGTCACTAAACAAAATTTAAATGTATGGATTTTAGCTGTGGTGGAGTGAATAGCAGAAATACTCAGAAATGCATTGTGACCATTTGTTCTACTTTCAGTGTTTAAAAATTATTAAATGATTGAAAAATTATTATAGTGATACTAGGACTTAGTAATTAGGTGAATTAGGTTTGGCAATTAGGTGAAGATTCTCTAACACCCAATGGCATTTAGCTGTCCCTGTCCCCCTCATTATTTTACATTCTAAGAGAAATTACAAGCTCAATTCTACAAAATTGATCATCAGTGAAAATTAATGTTGACATTTAATTGTCCCAAAACTTCATATTTAATATCTCACTAAGATGAATTACCCAGTTTGCACTTTCCAGAGCTATTGTTTCAGTCTGTGGTAGTACCAGACCCAAATTAATACACGCAAGTATAAAATCAGAGAATCATGGAATGGCAGGGGTTGGAAGGGACTGCTGGAGATCATCGAGTCCAGCTCCCCTGCCAGTGCAGGAACACATAGCACATGCCACACAGGAACAGGTCCAAGTGGATCTTGAAAGCCTCTAGAAAAGCCCCTTGCAGCTCTCTGTTGGACGCTCTCTGTTGGTCACTTTCTAGTATTTCCCCGTCCCTCTTGAACCGGAGAGACCAGAACTGAACACAGTACTCCAGATATGGTCTCACTAGTGAAGAGCAGAGGGGGAGAATGTCCTTCGACCTGCTGGTCACACTCTTCTTTATGCACTCCAGGATACCACAGACCTTCCTGGCCACAAGGTCACATTGCTGTTCCATGGATAGCTTATTGTCCACCAGGATGCCAAGGTCCTTCTCCATGGAGCTACTTTCCAGCAGGTCTACCCCTAACCTGTACCAGTACATGGTGGTGTTCCTCCCCAGAACAGCTTTGTTTTCAGAACCAAGAACGATGGTCACTTTTACAAAATTAATGGTAATGTGAAAATACAAAGTCATTTCACAGAGCCTATCAAGATATATCCAACAGAGATTCTCCCTGGATATAATATTCTTCAGTATTTTCACTGGTATCTCAGTGATGGAAGAAAGAGGGGACATTTGCAAATTCATGGAGGACACCATGCAGGAAATTGCAAGAATTTGAGGTGACATAATCAGAATCAAAATGAGCTTGATGTTCTGAAAATCAATCAAATAGAATTTGTTAATACAATGATAACAGGAAGCACAAAATACTCAAATTGAGAAAGAAAAGCATGTAGATGCCAAATGGAGACTGTGGTTTGGTGGCTTTATGGCAGTCAGCTGTAATTGCATCTGAATTAACAATAAACTGTTGTTGCAAAAGATGCAATCCCATTTTGAGGCAAATTAACAGGAATGATGTATAACACATGGGAGGCAATTACTGTGTTCTACTTGTCACTGTGAAGGTCTCAGCTGTCATATATTCATCCTTCTATATTCATCCTTGGGCCTCATACTTACGGAAAGTTGACAATTTGAGAGGAGGTCCAGAGAAGAAGGAAAAAAGAATGTTAGGGGTCAAAGAAAGCCCAAATTGCTTGGAAAAAAATGAAGGAAATAAGTTAGTATAGAAAGGGGAGTTATGATAATAGTCTTCAGATATTTAAAAGGTGTCATAGATTGATTAGCTGCTCTCCATTCCACTGAAGTGACGAGGATGAATCAGTTTAATTTTCAGAAGAGGAAGTCTAGGTGCAATATTAGGAAAAAAGAACTGTGAGAATAGCTAAGCTCAGGTTGCTTAGGGAGGCTGTGGAATTCCTCTTACTGAAACTCTTTCCAAAAGATAGGGAAGACAAGCATTACTGAGGGATTGTCTAATTATACTTGATCCTGTAATGGAGGAAAGGACTCAGATGACCTTTCAGTCATATCCATCTGTGATGCTTCAGGGCCACTTAAGACCCTAGTTAATCATCTTTCAAAGAACACCTAGCTAATATGTTGTTGCACAAAGAGAATACTACCGATCATTGCTGAAGTTACGCAGATTTTCAGTCCTTTACTACTTTATCATTGGCCATTTGCCGAAGAAAATTTTCTATGCTGGGTCATCCCCTCATTTTTGACTGTTTGAGGCTATGGGAGGAAGGACTTCAGGGAATATTCCAGACAAAAATGTGGGGCTTTTATAAGGAGACACAGAAACCTGCCTAACTTCTCTCTTCTAAAAAAATTAAACAGGAAAGAAAAANTTCTCTGAAAGCCCTAGCATGGCCTCATTTTGGTTCTGGAACCTGGAAGGATTAGGTAGATTTTATTTTATCAACTCACTTTCTGTCTAGAACAAGTGTTTCCTGGGCAAGATCTTAGCACCATACATATAATATGTGCTGAATTAATTTAATGTTATCTGGGTGATTTAGACTGCTGGAATTATTTTGAATGAGAATAGAGTAGGATCCATTGAGGTGGAAACTTCTGTGTGAGGGCAGTAATTTCTTAAGCCACTGAGACTTGTTTCTAGGGTTTCTCTGATTTGCACCTACAATTCGAATTTGACATGGAAGATTCTTGTAACTCTTAAGTTCATAACTTTTTGTGGGTTTTATCAATCACTCTTCCAAAGTTATTGGATCCCATTTTGAAACACAACCTCAGTTTGCTTTGCATGGGCATTAAAAAGTGTCTTGCTTTTCTTTAGACATTTATTTCAAACCATTTGAGAATAAACTGATTTGATTTACTGTTTCTTGATTACTGCAAGCCTGCAGTCATGCATGCTCACTGCTGCTGTCTGAGGCAAGAGCTCTTTATGGTAGATCACTGGGGACTGGCAGTACTTTCTCGTGATGCTGAACAACTCTGACCAGCTGGACTGTCAGCAGCTGGAGCCTGCTGACTTTCACGTCAGAGCAGCCCGAGGGTTGCATATTCTGCATTTGTACTGCTTTTAGCCTCCTCTTTATTTGTGGGCACAGTGTGAACCAGCAAAGCCTGTGGTTTCATCAGGCCTCCCGCAGTCCTGTCGTAGAAGTGCAGCTGCACAGCGTCACCTGTTCACCCAACTAAAGGCTTCTACTGGACACTCTGTGTGTCCTGTGCATTCACATTTCACGTTAACGTGGTAATACGAGAAATCATCTTTGCCAGCGTGCTGTCTCAGAACATCTTCACAGCTTCCTTCAAACAGCACGGTGCATCACTGGTGCTCATGTATTTGTCCTTGGTGAATCAGTTTCCTTCACGTCACACTTTTCTGCTTTCTGCCTGGATGAGGAGTTCCTTAAAATATTCCCAGAGGTGACTGCACCATAGTGTATGATGAATCTGTGTCCCTGGGAAGATAATGATACTGCATAATGGAGCCAGAATATGTGCCTAGAGATGGAATAGTTGCAAGCAAAACCAACCTAACAATAGCAGATCTAGGAAAAAAAAAACAACTTGTAATCACTTTCTTAAGTGTTAGGCTTGCACCTGCATATCCTCATCAAGCTTTGCTGTAAGTTCTTTAAAGCACAATCTGCTTTCTGTTTGCTGAGTAGCCCAGAGCAATGAGATGGTTTGGTGCATTTTTTTATAATAAATTTGCACATTATAGGAGTACATTTAAGTAGATGCTTTTTAACCCTAAAATATAAAAATAGTGTGGCCAGCAGACTGAGAGAGGTGATTCTGCCCCTCTACTCTGCTCTGGTGAGACCTCAGCTGGAGAACAGCTTCCAGCTCTGGAGCCCTCAACACAGGAAGGACATGGACCTTATGGAGCAACTCCTGAGGAGCACCATGAAAATGATCAAAGGGCTGGAGCACCATTCCTGCAAGGACAGGCTGAGGGAATTGGAGTTGTTCAGCCTTGAGAAGGTTCTGGGTAGACCTTATAGTGGGCTTCCAGTACCTGCAGGGGGCCTACAGGAAAGCTGGAGAGGGACTGTTTACAAGGACATGTAGTGATGGGATGAGGGCCGATGGTTTTAAACTACAGAAGGGTAGATTTAGATTGGACATTAGGAAGAAGTTCTTTACCACGAGGGTGGTAGAACACTGGAACAGGTTGCCCAGGGAGGTGGTGGAGACCCCGTCCTGGAGACATTCAAGGTGGGGTTTGATGAGCCTCTGAGCAACCTGCTCTAGTTGAGAGTGTCCCCACTTACTGCAGGGGTGTTGGAGTAGATGACATTTAGAGGTTCTTTCCAACCTTCATTGTATGATTCTATGAATGTACATTTTTATGACCTGATTCTAGCTAAGCGGTCCCTTGAGCTTACTGGGAACTGAAGACATTGCAACCTACAGGCTTATGCACTTTGCTGATTTAAAGACAGAGATGCAGTCAGGAAAAAAATGTCTCTGTCACTTCCTAAACATCTTTCTTCTTCCCTCTGACTTTTTTCTGTACCCCATGAAGTGTCTATTCTAGTTGTCAGAAATCACTGGCTTTATTTTAGAAGCAGAGCACAGAAGCACTGGTGTCTATGAGGAGCAGGGCTGGCTGTCTTTGCATAGCAGCATGTTCATCAGGTTCAAGTATCACTCGTCAGGTTTTTATTGTCAAAAGAAATCATCCACTGCTATTAATTAGGTAAAATGAAATTAAATATATAGTCAAACAATACTTTTCCAGTAAAATGCCCATTGGAAGTACACGCCATTTTCTTTTTACATATTTGCACTCTCAGTTGTACACATTCCAAAGTTTACAGATTGCAGTCTCCAAAGTTGCAGGTTCCTACATGAACTGTAACCACTTTGTTTATCCTTCTGCAGCTCCTTTATTCTTTCTGCAGTACAGTGCAATTTTCCTGCAGATTAGCACAGTTTGCTGGAATTGAGATTCCAGATGTAGCTTCCTGAGCTCCCAAATTAGACTTTCTTGGAATCAAAGGCAAAAACCAGACCTAGAAGGAGAGACCAGACTTAGGCTGCTCCCTTGTCCTCCTTCCCCTCCACTAAATGCTATAACCACAAGGTGAAACCTTTCTTGCTGCCCAGAGGCCACAGCAGCCCAGCCTTTTTGGAAAGGATGGCCACTTCTCTCTTTTACTGGTTGGGTCTTTTCCTAGTATGGCATAACTCCTTCAGGAAGAATAAACCCAAGAATTCAAGTCACTGCTTCCTCACTCAGTGCTCTAACCACTAGTGCAGAGGCAGTGGTATATTATCTGTGACCATGATCCCCATTAAGAGAGAACCAATTGAACTGGACAGATTGGATTGCCCTTTGAAAGGTGCCTGCCTTCAATATAGCCAGGGAAGAAGCACTTAATTTATGAACACTGGATCTCTGCCTGCAAGTCCTTTTGCCTCAGCTGCGTAGCATATTTCACCAGTTGCACTAGATGTATTGCACTGAGCCTGTGCACTCTGCCCTGACACAGAGAGATGCCCAAATATTTCATCACATTTTCCCCTCTTGACTTACTTTTTTTTTTTGTTTGAGTGAAACTGGAACATATGGGTGCTCAGGAGAAAAAACATCCTTTAAAAATAGGCAATGTGATCGTCAGACCTCAAAGACTGACAGACTTGATCCCTCAAAACCAAGTAATCAGATTTTCTGGAAAATGACTGATCATGTTTCAAGTTGGCAGCAAGTAGCCTTTAAACACCAGGCAGGGCAGCAAACCTGCAGCTTTAAAGCCAA
>VWZY01008024.1:452079-465190 GCA_013399075.1 Chloroceryle aenea
GTTCATCAGGTTCAAGTATCACTCGTCAGGTTTTTATTGTCAAAAGAAATCATCCACTGCTATTAATTCGGTAAAATGAAATTAAATATATAGTCAAACAATACTTTTCCAGTAAAATGCCCATTGGAAGTACACGCCATTTTCTTTTTACGTATTTGCACTCTCAGTTGTACACATTCCAAAGTTTACAGATTGCAGTCTCCAAAGTTGCAGGTTCCTACATGAACTGTAACCACTTTGTTTATCCTTCTGCAGCTCCTTTATTCTTTCTGCAGTACAGTGCAATTTTCCTGCAGATTAGCACAGTTTGCTGGAATTGAGATTCCAGATGTAGCTTCCTGAGCTCCCAAATTAGACTTTCTTGGAATCAAAGGCAAAAACCAGACCTAGAAGGAGAGACCAGACTTAGGCTGCTCCCTTGTCCTCCTTCCCCTCCACTAAATGCTATAACCACAAGGTGAAACCTTTCTTGCTGCCCAGAGGCCACAGCAGCCCAGCCTTTTTGGAAAGGATGGCCACTTCTCTCTTTTACTGGTTGGGTCTTTTCCTAGTATGGCATAACTCCTTCAGGAAGAATAAACCCAAGAATTCAAGTCACTGCTTCCTCACTCAGTGCTCTAACCACTAGTGCAGAGGCAGTGGTATATTATCTGTGACCATGATCCCCATTAAGAGAGAACCAATTGAACTGGACAGATTGGATTGCCCTTTGAAAGGTGCCTGCCTTCAATATAGCCAGGGAAGAAGCACTTAATTTATGAACACTGGATCTCTGCCTGCAAGTCCTTTTGCCTCAGCTGCGTAGCATATTTCACCAGTTGCACTAGATGTATTGCACTGAGCCTGTGCACTCTGCCCTGACACAGAGAGATGCCCAAATATTTCATCACATTTTCCCCTCTTGACTTACTTTTTTTTTTTGTTTGAGTGAAACTGGAACATATGGGTGCTCAGGAGAAAAAACATCCTTTAAAAATAGGCAATGTGATCATCAGACCTCAAAGACCGACAAACTTGATCCCTCAAAACCAAGTAATCATATTTTCTGGAAAATGACTGATCATGTTTCAAGTTGGCAGCAAGTAGCCTTTAAACACCAGGCAGGGCAGCAAACCTGCAGCTTTAAAGCCAAAATCTTAGGCAGAAATGCAGCTTATGAAATGTTGAAATGGCTATATGTTTCTTAAATGTTATTGATGTATACACTTCTCATTTTTCATCCTCTGCTTCAATGAAGATTGTTTCTACATTCCACAGCTCATGCAGGAGGCTGTGCAAGGAGTTATTAATAAAATATTAATACTGTCATCCCGCAGGACGTATTGTTTATACCATCACAGATGCAGATTACATCTCAGATCAATGGAGAAATTTTTTAAAAACTTCTTTCTAAAGCAGCAGTTGGAGTATGATTACAGTTGTCCACAGTAGTTATATCATACAGCAAATTAGGAAATATATGTCAGGACCCATTATTCTAATGGGGGTCTTTTAAGATTTTTAAACAATGTAAGTAGATGCCAGCCTTGCAAACCGATGACCCTCTTTGAAACAATACTCCCAGTAGAGAGGAGAGAACAAAAATACTGTTGACTTGTGTGTGGCTGTCAAGTTAATGCGTCACAGGAACCAACAACACTAATCACCCTTCTTGAATGTAAGTTCTTCCTTTCTTTAGCTCCCTTGTAAGGTATCACTTAAGCACTCATTAGACCAATGCAGCTGAAAATTGGTAAACATGTTTTCAATGTCAGCCACCACCATTTCAGTCCTGGACAGACAGAAAAGAGACAGCACTATACTGCTCATCACTTTTTGTTTCCTGCAATATTTATAAAGAAACATTTTATTTTCAAAACCCACTTAAAATAGAGTAAGATCTTCTATATTTATGCCCAGTATGTACAAGGATGAGAACGATAAATCTGTACAAGGCAGAGGATGGAAATGGCCATTTAAGTAGCACATCTGGAGAAATGCAGCTGCCAAATTTTGAGCAAGCAGCAGCAGCATTAACAAGGGAACCATTGTGGTATGTGTAATGGCAATATTTATTTTACGCAACTAAGAGTTTGTCCTAATACCAATTCAAATTATATACCACATTAAAGTCAAGATTACGCTTTACACTCTTTCACTGGGCTCTACTTAATATGGAACAGGGATGTATGTTACCTAATCTGAAGGGATGAGTTTCTGCAGATGTAGGTGCAGTCAAGTCAAACGGGCCAGGAATGCAGAGTGGGCACAGGCAGGGAGTAAAGCTCCCTTAGTACACTGTGCCTGCAAGCTGGGGTTTGTTTGAACAGTGATCAAATGTTCTCAGGAAATGTGTTTTAATTAAATTCTGCTCAGCTAAGAAATGAGACAAGGACACAATTGTCAACAAAGTCCCTCCTTGATGTAAGACTGAATGGTAGTATCATGAGTTCCTCACAGTGTCCCTCAGTATTTTGCTTTGGCAGGATGGCACTGATGTTACAGGTTGACAGCACAGGGACTGGCAAGGACAGCACTCTTCAGGCTCTGCTTACTGATGTTCACAATGTGGTCATAAAATATAATTTTCCAACCTGTGGAGTAGTGTGTCCAACTTACCTCCAGGTTTTGTGGACCCCATAACTAACATGGGGTGCCCAGAATGGCCATTCAGAACACTTGTGTTGCCCCAGGAACTATAAGCTCTGCTATAGCTTATGCAGCCCTGATGAAAAGTTTTCCTTCACAAGTCCATATTGTTTTTTCTTCATAAGGTCCAGCATAACAGGAAAAGAGCACTATGTATATCTTTGTCAGTGATCTAGGTGATGGGGCAGGGTGTACCCTCAGCAAGTTTGCTGATGATGTAAAACTCAGAGGAGTGCTGAGGGTCTCCAGCAAGCTGGAGAAAGGGGCTGACAGGAACCTNAAGGTTGCCCATGGACGTTGTGGAGTCTCCACCCTCAGAGGTATTCCAAAGCTGTCTAAACACAGTCCTGGACAACTGGCTCTGGGTGACCTTGTTTGAGAAGGGAGGGTTGGACAGTGACATTCAGAGGTCCCTTCCACNAAAACTCAGAGGAGTGCTGAGGGTCTCCAGCAAGCTGGAGAAAGGGGCTGACAGGAACCTCATGAAGTTTCACAAGGGAAAGTGCAAAGTCCCCCTCCTGGGGAAGAACAACTCCAGGCACCAGTACACACTGGGGGCCAGTTAGCTTGAAAGCAGCGTTGCAGGAAAGGACAGGGGAGACCTGGGAGTGGACAGCAAGTTGGGCATAAGCCAACAATGTGCCCTTGCAGGGGAAAAAAAAAAAAAAAAAAAGAAAGTTTCTGGTATCCTGGGCTGCATTAGGAGGAGTGTTGCCAGAAGGCTGAGTTAGGTGATCCTTTCTCTGCTCAGCCCTGGTGAGGCCACACCTGTAGAACCGTTATGGACTTTTCAGTACAAGAGAGTCATTGACATGTACAGTAAAGGCAATGGGCACAAACTGAAACACAGGAAATTCCCTCTGAACATCAGGAAACACTTCTTACCTGTGAGGGTGACTGAGCACTGGCAAAGGTTGCCCATGGACGTTGTGGAGTCTCCACCCTCAGAGGTATTCCAAAGCTGTCTAAACACAGTCCTGGACAACTGGCTCTGGGTGACCTTGTTTGAGAAGGGAGGGTTGGACAGTGACATTCAGAGGTCCCTTCCACTCTCAGCCATTCTGTGGTTCTCTGATTCTGAGTAAGTCTCACACAAAAGATCATAACTAAACTAGAGAAGGAAAGAAATAGAACATGGCAAGCTAAGAGATAAAAAGGGTGAATGAGCTTCAGTACAAGTTTGTATGGCAAGCCTCCACAGAATAAGTTTCAAAGACAACCACCAGTCAAGGAATTATTTATCAGAGCTGTGATGTGACAGAATATTAACAAAAACAGAAGCAATATAGAAAAAAAAAAAGTAATTTTCAACAGATCTCCTGTGATTCACAGTCACAGACTGGCAGTATTTTCTGTGAAGTCAAAACCATTTTTTCTTGCAGAAACAATTCCATGGAAACTCCACTCATTGAGTCTTCTAGATTTGATATTTCCCCACAGGGAGGTAGGCTGTACTGGAAACAAGAGTTTCTGAGTATTATTATTCCAAGATAAAGCTGATGCTCATGAAGAAAAAGGTTGTTGCTGCCTACAGCAGAGATAATTTATTAAAATAAGAGTTGTCAATTGCATATACAAGAAGCTGTCTCTGCATTTTCTCAGAAACTTTCATTTACATAGTGCTTTTGCCTTGTTTTCCCACCCCTGAGCTCCCACCTTTTTCTAATATAATATGTTATTCCCTGCCTTATAATTGATGCAGAAGAATCATCAAATTCACCTACAGGGTTTTTTGATCAGCCCCTTCAGATTAAAATCTCTGTGTAAATGTCATGCAAGTTGTTCATGAGTGAGCCTTACCTTTTCATATCTTCAAAAGTATACCAAGAGGCACAGATTCAGTACTTGGGCTTTAGTGGGCTCTGACTGTGCAATTTGCCTTAGCTAGAAACTCTGGCCTTCTGTCTCTTCTTTAACCGTCATCATCTTTTGCCACACTCTCCACTCCAGTGCTTACATTAGTCATGCACATCTAGCCTGGTTAGGGAGAAGTCATACACAGGTCCTCAAAGAATGAGATTATTGGGAAACTGTGGCACATACACTGTGATGTAGAGTGCACATGGTAAGCACAAGGGAAGTTCTTCTAGAAAGAAAAAAAAAAGCTTTAAAACAGTAAGTTCTTGGTTTATACTTTGCATAACCCAGGCGAGGTTTTCTTCTCGTATTTTCCTGATTATTATTTCTGATACATAATCTGAGTTTCTTGTTTGAGAATGTAGGAATTAGACATTATCATTTGATAGAGACTTGGATCAGTAGAGTTCTTGTGACTCTGGGAAGTCAAGAGGAAAATGTTTCACAATGAGAACTATCAGCCATTGCAATAGTACAGGGAATATACCTCTCTTAACTTCATTATTCAAGGCTAGGCAATTGGATTAGGCACCTAAATGACACAAGAGGGAGTTACTTGCCTCAGAATCCACCTATTAGCAGAAAGGGGCCTGTCTCAGCCTATTTGTGTCATCCTTACCCTTTGCCTGCTGATTGCTCCAGCTGGTGGGTTACAAAATCAGCCTTCCCCCTCCTCATCATCTTATGACCCAGTGATTCTTGAGTTTTTAACCCCACCATGGCACAGCACTGGTGGGGTGAGTGAAGAGGACTTGTTCTCCTTCCCTTTTCTATATTTTCAAGGCTCGTCATAGGAAATGCAAAAGATGGATCATGAACAATTTTTTTCTGAGGATGGTATTTAAACTCATGTTCTCCTGAACTCCCTGGCTGTAGCTACTGGGACACTGTATTAAAATGAGCATCCACTTGAATGTTCTTGAATAGCAGAACATGCAGCTGCGGGGCTTTGCTTTCACCTTGGTGCCGTTGGCTGCACAGTCTGAGCGTCACTAGGCATATGCCAGCTAGGTCAGTGCCTTAGGAGATCATGGCAAGGGATGACTAGTCTGTGAACCTAAAATGACCTTTGAGTTTGATAGCTTATCTTAGTCAAACTGACAGTGCCTCAGGGCAGAGGCAGTGATGGAGTATTTAGGGAGCTTTCGGTGAAAATTTGGGAACCTGTGAACTCTAACACAGCTTGGTCTCTTGAGCTTGATTAGCTACATTTCAATTAGCTGCACGATAGGCCTGTATTGGAGAGATTTTGTCTTAACAGCTTACAGACCTGTTCTTTGAGTTATGGCCATCCAACTCCTGGCAGACTGAACAGGTAAGATTCTTGTCAGAATTTTTTTATTCTTGAGTAATTCAGTAGTTGTAAGTGTGTTTTTCAAGATAACATAACAAAATAACATTTACATACATTCAAGATAACTTATTTAGGGTGTCCTAATTTTTTTTTTCCTGAGCATAAAATTGATACTTTCCATCAAGAGCAAAAAGGAAAGGAGAAACAGAAGTAGATAAAATTTCACTAAAACTTAATCTGCTTGTGTAGAAGCTCTCCACAAGTCTAGAAGTAATGGGTGTCTTGAATATTTGAAATTACTTGGTACTGAAGTCGGTTGTGTGCATCCAATCCCCTCTTAGGACTGGCTAATTTCCTTGTATCCTAATTTCCATGTATGATACAGTAATTCTCTGCTCCTCTGCACCAGTGAGAGACTTAATGGTTAGATGATGTTAATTTGTCAGGAATACTATGTGTTCTTTTTGCTCCTGCCATAGTAAATCTGTCTTAAAATAGAGAAATTACTCAGGAGCATCTCTTTAATTTATGCAGCTTGATCAGGTATACTAGATCTCTTCCTCCATGAATGGTTTACTTAGTAAAAAGTAATGAAGACTTTATTTGCAGGTGGTTAAAAGTACCTTGCATATTTGATCCTTGGGTAACAACATGAAGAAAGTAACATACTTTTCTGATCTTCTACTTCCTATGCATGAAAATGAAAGGAAAATACTTTTTTTCACCACAGGGAAAAGAAAAAGAAAAATGATTACACAATACTTTATTGAAGTTTATTATTCTGTGTATTAGCCATAGATTAAAACATAAACAAATAAACAAAAAAAATACTAAGCCACTAAAGAGTTTAGAGAATATAAAGCAACATTGATATGAAAACTGGAATTCCTACTATGAACTTCTGTCTCAGAGGGAAGAGGTTAAGTGTCAGCTTCTATTTGTTTCTCAATACAAGCTGTCCTATGAATTCTTACTTTCAAAAAATATTAATTAAAAAGCAGTGCTTCTAATGGCAGCAAGACATTTTAGACCAATTTTATCACCCCAAGATTCACAGAGCAGCAAGTGCTTACTGGCTGAGACAGAGGTAAGACCACAGTTGCCCAGAGATGCAGGAATAGAGTGTGTACTTCTGTAGCAGTTAATGTTGTTGTTGTAGGATAGAATGGAAAAGATGTGAAGGTAAATGCTATTAATGGACTGTGAGTTCCCTATTTGAGGTGAGTTATACTACTGATGAATAGCTTTTAGCTATACATTCTTAAGAATAATTTCTCAGCTCTGAGAATGACTTTAAAAGTTCTTAATATTGAATGATTTTTCAAACTGATTAGGCCTTTTCATAGATCTGCAAAGGGAAAACAGATTTGCACAGTTGTGGAAGAAATACTTGGAAGAAATATTTATTGTGTAAATGACATAATTCTGTTACCACTTCAAGGCTGGGTAAGAACCTCACTCAGAGGATCTGATAGTTTCAGAAAAAGCCTAGTCACATAATAGTGTTATTTATATTAACATGGAATGTTATCAGAGGAAGAGTCTGTAAGGAAGTTGTTTTTTAACAGTTTTTGAAGGATTTTCTGCCATTTTGGGGGGGAAAGAGAAAGGCTTTGCTATTGCAGTCAAAGTCTTTGCTGAAAAGCCATTTTATGAACTAGAATTGGCTTTCTAAAGTAAAAAAAAAAAAAAGCATGGTAAGAAATTGTGTAGATAAAAACACATTCAGCTATGGCTCTCTAAGAAATCCATATGTCTCAATATACTACTATATAAAAAATATCTGCCCATCACTTTCTCTTATCCTTACCATTTTGCAAACATAATGTGTATTGAAATTCTCACAGAAGTGAGAAGGGATACCAAATCCTGCTAAAAAATGCTAGAAAGAAATCCCATTTTCCTATAGTATAGTGTTCTTCTGGAGATATGTAGGAGCTTCCTTTTATAAAAAATGAATCTCTGTAAAAATGAGAATCTGAGGAGTAAAAAAACAGAATTGCTTCTATGTCCTTTTGGACATAAGGGTAATTTATCTGCTGGCAGCTGCTGGGACTGACTGGCCAGTGATGTAATCCAGTAGGCTTTTATCCTTATATTTGTCTTGCTTAAGTTTATTTCTGTCTAATCTTTGCTTTTCAGGATTTGTACGTTATTCTTCACAGTGGAAATAAATGCCTTTTTGCTATACAAAGGTAAATGCCAACCTTTTTCATGGCTATCTGTGGGATTTTTGCAACCCCAGTTCTGCTAGTGTTGTTTAGTAGTGATTTTATATGTATGCACAGCCAATCTGATCCAAAGCTCAGAGAACCTACTTGCAAGAACCTACTTACTTCAGCAGGCTTTGGATCAGAACTTATGACTGTGGCCTTTATGACACGTATTATTCTTGTAGGTAGGCTAGTACTGACAGAAGGTATTTTCCTAAGTGATAGCAACATAATAATGCCTGTGTTTGATAAGAGGAAAAAGTACCCCTGTGGTATACCTACACTGGACTTTCCATGGAAGTAAACTGTCTGCTCATTAACTTTTAATGGTCCAGGAGGGAGGGACGAAAGACAAAAGAAAGGAAAAAAGAAAGGAGGAAATCAGGAAGGTGGGGAAGTGGAGAGGGGAAGAGAGGGAAGCCATAACACAATAGTAGAGAAAAGGAAACCATATTGATTTCCTCAGTGAAAGGCAGGATTGTTAGATCTGTTGAGAAGATGAGAAGGAGGAAAGTGGATACTATCTTTTAAAATTCATTGTTGCACTTTATTTCTGTACTGTCTGGATTTGCTACCAAAGATAATTTGTAGACTACAGCAGAGTCTACCTTGTAGTAATGAGGGAGTGAAAAGCCAAGACTGTCATAGTGTAATTGATTAGACTTAGATAGTGATCTTGTACTCTGGTAAAAATGAGGTTTCTTGCTGTTGAAGATGGCTTTCATTGTGCTCATCTCCTGGGACTACACCAGCTATCACTTATCAGACAGATGCTAAATGCTGCACTTGAAGCAGATTATTCCTTCTTCCTTCTCTGCTATAGCTAATGGTCTACTTAAAATTGGTGCAATCTTTGCATCTACACAATTTTTGTCATATGCAGACAGTACATTTCTAATAGAATGGTACTTGCACGATATGGGGCAGAGTGATGTACCTTCATTAGCTTCATTTATGCCCACATTCACTAATAGAAAGCCAGTATACATCCACCTATTCTCTGTGCAGCAGCTGTAAGTTTGGGAGTAAGCTTTACTTACAGCAAGTCCAGCCGAACTGTAAAGAGTCTGTACCATGCTGGAAAGTTGTTACTTTTATTTCTTAAGTCAGCATGGCTTTAGAGGACAAAGCCTGCAAATGTCCTATTTTATTCATCCTTTCCTGCCAAACAGTTCAAAAATAGGTGGGGAATCCTCTTCTTGTGGAAGACCAAACAGGCCTTTGACATTGCCATGACACAGATTTGACAGCTAACTCTAATTCTATAATATGCAGCATTTAAAAAAACAGCGCAGCTGCAGGGGATAGGAGGTGAATTCAGTCTGTTGCCTATTTCTTAGCCTAAAAGTGAACCAGTTCCATGTATTCCAGTTCTGTGTTCAGCTCTGGTTATTTGTGATCTTGGAATGATCTTTGCCGCTCAACAGCTGTGTGCAGTTTCATTATCTTAATTATTACCAAAGGTAAAGGAAATCATTGTTACAACCTGAATTCCTTGGGTCAAAGTTTAGGAGTATTCAGGGCTTCTAATTGAGGCTTCGCATATGGTCAAAAAATAAATAAAAGCAGAAGGAAGAATGTAATTCTTTTTTACTGGACATTTTCCCATTTGTCACTGTACCTAATTTCCTTCCTTAATACTTGAAAAATATAACTTGGATCTTACTACTACATTAATTATAAAAATTATGTGTCAAGTTTTCATTATATATTGCTACATGATTCTCTGGTGGCACTTATATGCAAATTCAGGAGCAATGGGATGAGAGTAATAGAAAAGAGGTATCTTAATTTCTCCCACAAACATTCTCCTGGTCTAAACAGCTATCCCACTGAGTGCACTGCAAATGGAGCATCGGTGCTACTCTGTATTTCTCTGGCATAGAAGTGTTTGATTATATATTTTCTAACTAGCCTGCAATGTCCAGATTTATTGGGGGATGAAAGGAGAAGAGGAACAGCAAACAGTTGCTATATTGAAAGAAAGCTGTCCATTGGCATTTATCCTCCTACACATTTTGCTCAGTAATTCATTTACTCTGACTATGAATCATCAGACTGACTCCCAGGAAGAAAATTCACCAGAAAGCCACTGTGATAGTAATACTGATTACAGTTTTCTGTTGTATCTCAATAACTGCATTTTACTCTGAGTCTTTGGGTTTGTTTATGTTTTTCTGTGAGGATAAAGTGAAAAGGCAAAATATTTTTCTCAGTAGTTTTTTGGTGAATTTATTGAGCAACATCTCAGTGACCATAGTTGTGAAGGAAACATAAGGTTTACGTTCAAATACAAAAAATTAAAGGAAGATACAATAATCTGAAAATAACAAAATGCTTCATCAGGATTTTCCTCATTCATCTCCTATGTTACATTTTAATGAGGAGTAAGTGGTCCAACACATTTTAGATGAGGAACTGAGAAGATTATTATCCCACAGTTCACCTTAAGTTAAGTGCTGTACCATCTTTTAGGTTATTCTCCTCAGAAGTAGTCCATATTTATCTGTGTCTATAGAGTACATATTATCTTTTGTGTGTGTGTACATGCACAAAATACATAGAATACAATGCAGGTAGGCTGATACTTGCATACAAAAATTACAAATGGGGCACTAAAACCAAAAGAAAAATAGATGTTGTGTCTTGCCTGAGCTTATCAAGTTGCAAAGCAACTAGAATTTTGGTTGATTCTGTTTGATTTATTTGAAACATTACACCCAGCAGTAAGAAATGTATTGCATTCATTTCTTTGTCACTGTATGTGAGCCAGCAAAATCCCTGTGATAAATATATTTGACTTCTGTTCATTTCAAAGCAAGTTACTTTATTAGTGTTGAACTTTGAGGTTTTAAATGCTATTAAAGCTTTTGGAGTGGTCATCCAGTTACTCTGTGGGCTGACTAATATAACCAGTACAATTTCACTTTTGAACACTTGACCTAGACATTGGCAAGCTATCCAGTCTGGAAAACCCACAAGCAATTAAATCAAGGAAACCAGCATTGTAACTGGCTAAGCCCAAATCTGGAAGCCAAAATTCCTTTTCTGTGCTTATGACTCTGTCCTGACAAGTAATTTCACCCATTAAAGTTTGGACTTTTTCAATCTGAAGAATTTTTATAAACTTTATCAGACTAATCATGAACAGGCTGCAGGGGCGACTGGTGCTTTTGGAGCAGAAAAACACAAAAACCCCAAATCCATACAATGAAGATGAAGGAGAAACATCTTCTATACAGTTGTTTGTAATACTTAAACCTTCCATTTTCTGATGACTGAAATGTTTCCCTAGAATGCAATGCATTACGTCATGACCTTTGTAATAGGAGCTATGGTAACATTCACAAGATCAGTATTGGCAGTACTTCTCTCTTTGGGCCAGTAGTGCACTCACCCAGAATGCAAATGGAAATCACTCTTCTGCCTTGGAGGATACAAACACTGTGGTGTGCAGCTTTTGGTAATAAGATAAATGCTGTAGCTATTAATGGTATGAAGCATCCTGAGGTTTGTTCATCTCCCTCTCCTCCATCCAATATCTAAATAGTAAAGCAGAAATAAAGAAGGGAAAAAAATAGCTCTACAGTTTGGTGTTCAGAGCAGTATTGATTTGGCATCTAAATTTAAACTTTGCCCCAATATAAGCACCCACATCTTTTCAGGGCCTTATTTATTGATCTCTCATATCTTAGATAAAATGTGTTTGCTCTGAAAAAAAAAAAAAAGGCTCTTTGAAATAACTTAACACTTCAAAGTGGTAAGTCAATAACATTTTTGATAAGGCAAATCCATTATTAACAGTCCACACAGAGGGGATATCCTTCATCTCCTATATGTGCCCAAGCTATATTTATAAAAGTAATGATGTCACTGCGAAAGCAAAAGCTGGTGAAGAATGGAGAGGAAGAAATTAAGCAGAGGTAAAGTATCCATTTCTCTTCTGCTGTCTTTTATCTATAATATAAACCCTGGGGTTCACATCAGTTTAAATTCTGAAATAAGAAATGAGGTAGGAGCAATGGAAAAACTGAATTAGGCCTATGATTATTTTTATACTGCCCATTATTTCCAGTTTGAGAAGCAGTGTTTGTAACTGGTCAGAGTCTAAAACTTACATGATCTTATCTTGTATCACTATTTCTGTCTAACAGTAGATACCTCACAATGATGATGTTAACCTCCATGCATTTCAAAGCGTACCCTTGTGAAGGAATTACTGCTTCACCAATATTGAAAGCATTTCTTTTTCTCTAACGGTCATTAAAGCTAAAGCTTCCTGTAGTTGCTGAGGGGGCACATGCTGGGATATGCCCATTCACAAGAAACATGATCCTTATAAGAGCTAGGAATGGAAAACTCTGTGATGTCAAAACAACAGTTACTAAAGTGAAGTGCTGGGAAGTAGAATTTTCCAGGTAAAACATTTCTCCTCACTAAAACAATATTCTGACATTGTTATTAATCCCATAAAGCCCAAAGTATTATTTTTAAGATCATATATCTTCAGAAGCTACATCCATATTCAGTACGAAGACAAATGCAAAATATTTGTTTCACATACTCAGAATCCCATTCATTGGACTTGCAGTTTACATTTTAAGTTCTTTATGTGTATTTTCTATTGATTAAAAAAGATAACTTCCATTTTTCAGAGACTGTGTATTGCATTCAGCCAGTCCTGGTACATGATGGTAAACAGCAGTACCCACAACAGAAGTTTACAGTCCAGCAGACATAGCAGTGTGTGATTATGCTTAGAAACCCCTCTCCTGGCCAGCTGCTGGGGGGACCACAGCCCAGTGAGTTTCACAGCTGACCTTCAGCCATGCTCTCTCTTTCCACTTGCATAGGATACTGACGCACGGAGAGATGTCCAATAGATGCTTTTCTTTCAAGTATTTTTACAAAAGACAGAAGTTCAGTAACACCTTGTGGACCATATATTCCGATAACAACAGTGGCTACAAGTGGAGGCCAAAAGGAGAATTGAGTGCTTATTGCAGAGATGGGCTCACTGAGTCTAAGGACGAGACGAGTGTTTGTTATGAACATAGGACAACCAGGTGATCAGGCCCAGTCAGCACAGGTTCATGAAGGGCAGATCCTGCTTAATGAA
>VWZY01008024.1:465565-481263 GCA_013399075.1 Chloroceryle aenea
GCTCACTGAGTCTAAGGACGAGATGAGTGTTTGTTATGAACATAGGACAACCAGGTGATCAGGCCCAGTCAGCACAGGTTCATGAAGGGCAGATCCTGCTTAATGAACCCCATCTCCTTCTAGGACAAGGTGACTTGCTTGGTGGACAAGGGGAAGGCAGTGGATGTTTACCTGGACTTCAGTAAAGCCTTTGATACTGTTTCTCACAGCATCCTCATGGGAAAAATGGATGCCTTAGGCCTTGACAGGCACATACTCTGCTAAATCAAACACAAGCAGGAGGGCTGGGCCCAGAGAATGGTGTAAATGGAGTTGAATCCAGTTGGTGGTCAGTCACAAGCAGTGTTCTGCAGGTCTCAGTACTGGGGCCACTTGTGTTTAATATCTTTTGCCAATGAGCTTGATGAGAAGATTGAGAGCACTCTCAGTAAGCTGCAGACGACACCAAGTAAGGTGGGAGTGTTATCTGCTTGAGGGTGGGAGGCTCTACCTGGATAGGCTGGACCAGTGGGCTGAGGCCAGTAATACAGCCTTCAACAAGGTCAGATATGGTGCTGAGTTAGGTAATGGTTGGACTTGATCTTAAAGGTCTTTTCCAACCACAGCTATTCTGTGATTCTGTTACTTCATAGAAAGAAAGGGTAGGGAAATTTTCTTTGGACATTCTGTCCTGGGCAAGAGTGGTAAAGGTTATTGTACAGGAAGTCTTCCATTAACTTTTTGTCTGCTTTGTTCAGGTGCATTTTCATTCACTGTGAATTGTCAGTTACTTCTCAGAGCTGACAGATTTGACAAACGCTGCTTCCTCTATGCACTCTTCATGATATATCATGCACATTTTTATTCTCCTTAGATTTCCAAAGCATACTTTGGGGGAATTAATTTTCAAAGCTCAGTTTCAACAATATTTTTCAAAATGGCTGGCATGTTTTTGATTTATGATTTCCATCATAACACCTACAGTAAAACAATCTGCTCTTGTTTAAAAACATTCGGTTCTTTCGCTTTTACTTCAACTTGCTGCAAATCATGTAAACTACAGCAGTTTCACCACCTGCTGCCTACAGCAGATGCATTTACGTTAACACTTCAGATTGGGAGTGGACTTCTGAAGCAAGTCTCCTGGCTGCACCCCACTGCCAAGCTTTGGTTCTCAAAGGAGTTCTCTTACAGTGAGTGACATGGGTTGATGTCAACTGATATGAAACAGGAGATGTGCTGCAGGAACGTATCTAATGCACTCCAGCAACCAGTGGAACCAGACAGAGCTAGGCTGAGGTAAAAACCTTCTGAAAGACATTATAGTATGGACATCTGGTCCTAAACCACAAGGCTTTCATTCTGTAAATGCTCTCATATTGATCTGCACTACTTGATAATATAGACACAACCATTATCTGCTCCAACATTTGCAGAATTTATGCATAAACATGTATTTTGCTGCTCAAATACAATTTGAATTCCAGTTCCTTCTGGAATTCACCATGTTCCTGCCCCAGACCAGATTCTGCCATTTATGTCCTGTAGATTTCATTCCATAGCTTTGATGAACGTTACAACTTCTCAGTAATTTTCTCAAGTGTGATTTTCCTCTTCACATACAATATGTACACAGATTGTGTTCCTTGTTACTGAGTTCAATATGATTTTTACCTTAGAACTTCCACATTGCCTGTATTCCTCTGTGCTGAGATCACTCATCCTTCTGCAACTGGAAGCAGTAATTCCTCCCTTTGCTGATATAACTTTTTCAGCTACACCAGCTGCTGGAAGCCAAAGAAGAAAACTGACTGCAAATTGTCAAATACCTATTCAGATTTGCCAGCAAAAGATTGTTTTGGAGTATTCAATTAATTTGTCATAGCTGGGAGCCTTATCTCTTGTCCTCTGCAGCCATGAAATAATCTTTGTTTCATTTGTCTTTGGTTGATTTCAAACTAACATTCATACCAATCTGATAGATATTTTTCTTTTTGTCCACCAAGAGAGTAGGTGAAACCATGTTTGCATCTGTTTCATACATAATATACCTAGATCAGCTTCTTACCATGACTGTTGGTGAGTGTATGGAAATATGCAATCACATGAGAATCACCATTTTAAAACTTTCTTTGGGGTACAAAGAGTCATAGGTGCTGTAAGTTTTCAGTAAGGTATAAGTATCAAAGTTCTTTATGAAAGGAGAATCTTTTTATTTATATAATTTTATTATAACCACTGACTTGACTGGATTGCCTTTGTTTCTACACAGAAAAAAGGCAAAATGTTATTGAATCTTTTCAGCAAGCTCACATCATAGGTTGGAAGCCTTTCTGGGGGGCAGCAAATAATGTTCTTCATCTCCTAATTTCCCTCCGTTTTCTGCCAATATTTATGAAAAGCTTTACATTGAGACTGAAAGAACAGACTTCCTAAGTCATTCCACAGCATCACCATACTGCCTACAGTCAGCATCCTGCGTAACTCTGTGCTCTGGCTCTTGACATTGTGGCAGATTACACTGTTGGCCTGACACTGTCTTCTGACATGAGCTAAGCTTAATATTGTTATCATTAGCTTCATGCTGGGGATGTGTTGCATTATCTGCTGAGGCACAGATAATGACTATCAAGTCAAACCATTTACATTCTACATAACAAAACTTCAAAATATGAAACAAGAAAAGTTAGGAGATTGTAATTTCTCTAAATTTAATGTATCTGATTTAATTGAATGTGCTGGTGATAGGGAATTTAAAGGGAAGGTGCAAAACCAGGATATCTGCATCCATCAAAAGAAGCATGGAAGTAAGTACCCAAAAGTGGACTTCTGGGAGAGAGAAGAGAGTAGTATTTTCAGTCAGTTCTAATGTTAGTGGTGGAAAGAGTTGAATTAGGGGAATGTGTGTAAGGCTTTTTATACTGTCTCCCATAACATCCTGGTAGGACAGTTCAAGAAATGTGGGATAGACAATTGGAGTGTGAGGTGGATTGAAAACTGGCTCAACAACAGAGTTCAGAGGGTTGTGATCAGGGGTGCAGAGTCAAGTTGGAGGCCTGTCGCCAGTGGTGTTCTCCAGGGATCAGTAGTGGGTCCAGTTTTCTTCAGTATCTTCAGCAACAACCTGGAGTCTTTTTTCTGTAGTGCCCAGTAACAGGACAAGGAATAATGGGTATAAACTTGAGCATAGAAGGTTCCACATCAATATAAGGAGAAACTTCTTTACTGTGAGGGTGACAGAGCACTGGAGCAGGCTGCCCAGAGAGGTTGTGGAGTCTCCTTCTCTAGCAACTTTCAAAACCTGCTTGGATGCATTTCTGTGTGGTGTGCCTTAGCTGATCCTGCTTAGGAAGATGGATTGGACTAGATCTCTAGAGGTCACTTCCAACCCCTAGCATTCTATGATAGAGTGTGTTGGGAAAAGATTCATTTTGATGTTCTGAAGGACAGACTGCAGGCAAGCCATGGGAGTGGTAATGTCAGTGGAAAGGGAGAGATTTCTGCTGCCTTGGGCCAACAGCAGGTGCCTGGAGATGTCTTGGACTGTGGCAAAAGAGCAAAACGCAGGGGTCAGAGCCTAACTCTGAAGGATGGCCATGGGCAGCTAGGCTGTTCCAAACTGGCAGCTTAGAAAATCACTGAGCTGGCTGAAAGCAGACCTGGAAACAAGGGCCTGTCTTTAAGGATGCACAGGGCAAGCTGAGTACTGTTACTTCTGTCTTGTCTGACCATGTTTGGAGGCTTTTCTGTTTAAGAACTTGATTATTCTAGTTTATATTCAAATAAATTTGTCTTTCTTGTTTTCAAAAGCTTTCAGTATTTGTTAGAAAATTCACTATAGAAGATCCAAGCAGATTCATCTCCAAGTTTTGGTTGACTTGGGCTCAGATTTTCTTAAGGAAATCTTCTGAGGATAAAAAACTTTTTCTTATGAAAAGCATATTAGAAATAGGGATATTGTATTATTTGCTCAGAGGATAGACTGTAGACAGATAATGACCAGGAGAAGTGTGACTTGAAGATGGGCTGGAAGCTTATGCCCTGTGCCATTCCCAAGAGGACCACTTGCTGCTTCATACAGGGCTCTCACCCCCACCTGCAGGGTATTGAGATTCATAACCCTATGACTTAAACTCATCTTGGTTTACTTGGCTATTGTGCCTAACAGTTTCTTCTGTTGCTTGTTACAAGTAAATGGGTTTATATGCTATCTGACCTACAGCGCTTCTGGTGCAGCAAGATGATACTGGTAACTGGCTTGACTTGATACTTGTTGAATAATTTAGCTCAGGTTTGTTTCTAGGTAGGTACTATCCAGATGAGCATCTTGTATTACTGCTTATTGTCATGGTTACAGGGGTGGCTGCATCTCTTTTCCTCTCTCCTGAGTTTTCTGAGTGCAATATGAGGGCTGTTCTTGCCTGGGGTACAATATAGCAAATCTTTTGCTGACAGACTTGGATGTAGTGCAGCAGCCTGTAAATGAGCACTGACTCATTTTGACACATCTAATAGAATTCAAATGTGTGCATTGAATGCACTAATATTAGCTCTTAACTGCTAGTAAGTGGGAAGATAACTGAAGCAGTTATATTTTCTTAGGTCTGTGCAGTCAACTCTTGGTTTTAATTAGCCCTTTGAAGTGTTACCAGAATGCCTTGTCAGGAAAAAAAACACTGAAGTACATGGAAACACATAAAAATACAGAAAATATTGTATTATTTATGTTGCTGTGTTATATAAACAGAAGATTCTCAGAGCAGCTGCCAACTGTTCACATTGAGTTTTCGGTGAAGAACGTGCTGCCTGTGTCTGTGTTGTCTGTATCTGAACTGGCCACAGTGAGATGCCAGGCAGCATTTGCACCCTAAAAAGGTGCCCTGTGACAGCACAGCACCTCCAGGCAGGGCCACCTGGCTGCTCTTGACTAGTGACTGCGAAGGGAGATGGCTTTAGTATGCGTTCATGGCCTTCCATGGGCAAAGCTGGGCCATATAGCCAGGCTGTCCAGCCAGAGCATCACTAACCTTTTTCATTTTTCAGGGTAGAATACTTGACCTTTTTCCTTCTGTGTAATTTATTTTTTTAAAAAGATCGTACTGCTTTTATTTCTTTGAAAATCTCATTGGATGTCTGACTTCACTGGACAGAAGGAACAGTATTGTCATTCCTGTGATTAGGAGAGTTACTTGGAAAGGAGGATTTTGCAGTAATTCCTGAGTATTTTTTGAATGCCAGTTTCTTTCACCTGAAAGCCTTTTCCCCACCCTGTTTTATTTATTTCTGGATATTATCAGTGTTGGGGTTTTTTTGGTTGTTGTTTTCTGCTTTTCCTAGGGATTTGCAAGTATGTCTGTATGATGTCTAAAATGGTCACAAAATGATGTAGCAGTTGAAGGTAGGATGCAATGTTAGGTGTGGTAAGTAATGCTACAGAGGAGACCTAAAATATGAGCGAGTACTCTGGTCACAGACTTCAAACTGTGTTTTAACTTTCCCACATTTAAAAAATACATAGATGCCAGTTTAGGTTTTAAATGTATTTACCATAAGTGTTTTGATTTCTAGGAACTTTGAACCAAAAGAACTGGGGAAAGAAATACTCAGCCTGCAATGGTGCCAAACAATCTCCCATTAATATAGATGAAGATCTTACTCAAGTAAATGTGAATCTGAAGAAACTCAAATTCCATGGATGGGAAAAGGAAACTTTGGAAGATACTTTCATTCGCAACACCGGCAAAACAGGTATGAAGTCAGATATCATGTTTGGACTTAAATGAAGTCAGAAAAGTGATATAGGACAGACAGTCAACCAAGGATTTTTAACAAAGCATTTTCATTTCACTTTTCCCTAGATTGTGCAGACTGAATTTATCCATTAAATAAAAAAACAGGGGATGACAATAACCAAGCATAATAGAGAAATCACTAAAACACAAATGAAAATTATATGCAGAGTCAAAGCAATCACATCATTACTCTTATCCATGATGAGCATTTCACTGAAGCTAAACAGTAATTCATCATTTGCTATGAAATAGTGATAATTGTTACTACATATCTAGAATCTGTAACAAGTACACAAAGGTGATTATTTTAAAGTATGAGTACATTACCTACTCATCTGGATGCACTTCACAGATGAATTGTGGTTTCAAAAACCTTGGAATGGGATTCATCTCACCTACACTTAGTTAACTATAATGTAGACACATCTGAATCACTCTCTTAGATGTCTTCTTATAGCCAAAGATGAGAAATAGGTGCCTTTATGGTCCCATTTATCTTACCTATCTTAGAAATGTGTTTTAGAAAGAAGTGATTTATGCCTACAAGTGCCTATTCCTCACTTCTATAAAAGAAGCTTATCATGGCATTTACTTTGTCAGACAAATCTTTTTGCAACCACTTTGCTGTATAGATCCAGGACAGGAGTAACAAAAACCTGCTTGTTGGAAATACTCTTTCTTGTTGTGGGCAGAGATATGAAGGAAGGAACCTCTTAACAACTGTCTTTGACCTTGTGCCTATTCCAGCCATTTTATTTTAATTTTGTTTTGGTTTGCTTTAGTGTCATAATTCCTAATTTCTGGTTTTGGCCCTATCAAGTACTTCCTACATACCACTCCACAAATTACTTCCCTTTTGCCCTTCCAGATGTGGTAAGTGGTGCATTTGTCTTTTCAAGAGATCCCTGAGGAAACATTCTTCAAAGTCCATAAAAAGTGAACTGAGTTCTTCCTCATCTGCAGCAATTCAGATATTATAAAAGGAATTGCTAAGCTCTGCAGTTAAAATTGTCTTCAAGGTCTCAAGGAAAGAAATGTACTGAAACTGAACTCCATTAGTGCTGTTTTAGCAAAAGGTCAAACAGGAGGTGGGAAAGCCAGATGTGGGGCTTTGGTCTTTCTACCCTGCTCATTCCCTTCAGAAGGCAAATGCTCAGTCCCATCTACAGTTCGTGTACAGTTATGTGCAGCTGAAGACCTGTCATCCACTACTCCCATGAGAGAGGGGTCTCACAGACAGGACAGTCCTCCTAGGAACTGGCTAAATTTTTGGTTTCATTTGTTGCCTCATGATTTGTATCTAGAATTACAATAATAATGGAGTGGTGGTACTTCTTGTTTAAAAACACAGGTGCTTTTAGGAAGCTATGTTTTCAGGAATTTCTTTTCATAGATGGCCAGATTGCTGGCTACACCAGTTTTCAGAGCTTTTCAGCATATTTCTGTGGCTCATTTTAGACAACAGGAGACCAGTATAATAGTCACTAGATGACTATTTTCTAAATTGCAGCATGAAATGAAACATATTTCTCCATGCTAATAGTAAATTACCACACTTCTTGCTTCGTTTAAATAACCAATTTCCTGTAAAATTGCTTATGAAATACTGGGGGAAATGCAGATCATATTTATCTTTTAGCATCTAATACTGAAACACACGGTTCATAGATGCCTGGCTGGCTTTTATGTTAACAGTCCTTTTTTTCCTCTCTCTTTTTTTTTTTCAGTGGAAATTAACCTGACAAATGATTATTATGTAAGTGGAGGTGGCTTAGACATTGTATTCAAAGCAAGCAAGATCACTTTTCACTGGGGAAAATGCAACGTGTCATCAGATGGATCAGAACATAGTTTAGAAGGACAAAAATTTCCTCTTGAGGTAAAGTACAAATAGATTTTGACTATTGGCATTCTGCAAAAAAGAATAGTTTACTAAATCCTTTTGTTTATCACTTGAATAAAGTCTATTTGCAAATATAATCATTCACTTCAATCCAAATTAATAATACTTAAACACTGCATTTGAGAAGGGTGGTGTAAGGCATTATTCCATGGCATGTTGAGGATGTCTAAACTGTGTTTTCACACATGTCTTCTAAGATGGCATTATGAGTTGGTCTTGCTAATCTGACAAAGTTCAAGATCCCACTAGCAGTTAAGCTCCAACGAGTTCAAGCCATCATATTGCACAGCAGTTGATTATTTAATGTGTAAATGGACTTCTCATATCTGGGGCTTTGCTGAGGGTCCCTGTATGCTGCTGGGCCTTACCAAGACAAAGTGCAGCCTGTGTTGCTCAAATGGAAAGAAAGCTGCTGGCAGCAGCATTCTGGGAGAGCTGCTCCTGAGCACAGACACATTCACAGGCAGCACATTGCAGTGCACCCCTGGCTGGTTTTGGCAGAATAGCTTGAAGCAGCATGGGGCTGGGATGGAGGAGAGGAGCAGCTCTTGCTGAGATCCATGAGGGCACTCTGCAGACAAAACTTTTAATCATCAACGTGGTGTTGTGATCATTTTTCATCTAAAAAGACATAATTGGGCAGGTAACCATGCTGCTCCTCACTCCAAGCACGTTGAACTTTTATGTCAGAACAAAGTAATAAACCAAGTTTGTCCTGTGCTCTGTGGAGAGCTGTGAGCCAGGAGCTTTCTCTGGGCAGTGTCATTTCCTTTACCTCATTAGCCATTTAAAACTTCCTACTCGCACTCCACCTGTCCTGCCAAGGCAGGAATACTCTAATAGAGTATTCTCCATCATCATCCCATGATAAGCTAGTATGATCAGGACATTCCCCCACTCAGGTTGGTGAACCAGCTCTGGAGGAGATTTCCCAATTACATATAGAAATAGAGAGGAAGGGGTGCAACAAACCCAATGCCTGTGACAGCAGTCATATGTGTGCACAAAATCACCAATACTTCCTCTCACTTATTGCACTCACAAGTGCTGAGGGAGCTGACAGATGTTGCTGTGCCACTCTCACTTCTGAAAGACCACAGAGAGCAGTAGAGAGACCTGAAGACTACAGGAAAGCCAATGCCACCCCAGTCTTCAGAAAGGGCAAGAANAAAGGGACAATGGTCACAAACTGTAACACAGTTTGAGTCCCACCTCAACATAAGGAGAAATTGCTGTGGGGTTGACAGAGCCCTGCAACAGAATGCCAGAGAGGTTGTGGAGGCTCCTTCTCTGGAGACTTTTGAAACTCGTTTGGATGTGTTCCTGTGCAATCTTCTCTAGGTGCATTTGCTTTGGTAGTGGGGGTTGGGCTAGATGATCTGCAGAGGTCCCTTCCTACCCCTAAAGTTCTGTGATTCTGTGAATTCATGCACCATAGATAAAACCCCATATATTTGAAATGAAATGTATTGCTTGGACATTTTTTCTCAAAATGTGAATATAAATAACTGCATTCATTTTTTTATTATTTTTAATGTTTTTGTTGTATGTAACATTTGAATATATTTTTATTTGCAGATGCAAATCTACTGCTATGATGCAGATCAGTTTACAAATTTCGAAGAGGCAGTTAAAGGAAATGGAAAGTTAAGAGCTTTATCAATTTTGTTTGAGGTAAACAAGATATATCTTTACGTCATTAAACAAGCTTTGAGACATGGCAGATGTATTCTGAATTTAACTGTTTCCAGTGTGTGATCATTGAGTTAAAAATTTGCATATATCTTTCTAATTTATTCTTAAAGAAAAACAAATAGGCAAAATACATTTGCTCTGCTTAAGTCATCTATAATTTTGGTGGTAACCTGCAACTTGCAATTTTTTTTCATCAAGTNACTTTTGAAACTCGTTTGGATGTGTTCCTGTGCAATCTTCTCTAGGTGCATTTGCTTTGGTAGTGGGGGTTGGGCTAGATGATCTGCAGAGGTCCCTTCCTACCCCTAAAGTTCTGTGATTCTGTGAATTCATGCACCATAGATAAAACCCCATATATTTGAAATGAAATGTATTGCTTGGACATTTTTTCTCAAAATGTGAATATAAATAACTGCATTGATTTTTTTATTATTTTTAATTTTTTTGTTGTATGTAACATTTGAATATATTTTTATTTGCAGATGCAAATCTACTGCTATGATGCAGATCAGTTTACAAATTTCGAAGAGGCAGTTAAAGGAAATGGAAAGTTAAGAGCTTTATCAATTTTGTTTGAGGTAAACAAGATATATCTTTACGTCATTAAACAAGCTTTGAGACATGGCAGATGTATTCTGAATTTAACTGTTTCCAGTATGTGATCATTGAGTTAAAAATTTGCATATATCTTTCTAATTTATTCTTAAAGAAAAACAAATAGGCAAAATACATTTGCTCTGCTTAAGTCATCTATAATTTTGGTGGTAACCTGCAACTTGCAATTTTTTTTCATCAAGTCTGTACTGTTAAATATATGTGATTTCTTTTTAAACAGATTGGACTAGAAGATAATCCAGATTATAATCCTATCATTAATGGAGTAGATAGTGTTAGTCGTTTTGGTAAGTCTGCCTCCATGTTTTATTGATTGCTGATTAGACTAAATTCCATTTCAGTGTAATTAGGAAGGTTAAAGACATTGGGGAGCACAGTTCTCTAGAGCTCAGCCAGGTCTGCTTTGTCAGAAACAACAAAAGTCATCTGGATAAACTGGATAGCTGGGCAATCACTTGAAATTTAAACATCAGCAAGTGCATCTGGGACACTGTAGTCCTGGTTATATATACTAATCAGGGTACAAGAGGCTGGAGAACAGCCTTGTGGAGAGAGGCCACCAGGGAGGGCCAACCATGTCACTGGTTGCATCATAGGTAGCCACTCGAGTGAGATGATTGTCCCACTCTACACTGCACTGGTGCATCCCCACCTCATGTGCTGTGTGCAGTTGTGGGCACCTCAATATAAGAATGACATCAAACTCCTAGAGGGTATCCAGAGGAGGGTGACCAAGGTGTGAAAGGTCTTGAGGGCAAGATGTAGAAGCAGTGGCTGAAGTCACTTGGTTTGTTCAGATGAGAATATTGAGGGGTGACCTCATTACACTCTGTATGACTTCCTCAAGGGGGGCAGCAGAGGGTGAGGTGCTGATCACCTCTCCCTGGAGACCAGCAATAGGGCAAGAGGAAATGGAATGAAGCTGTGTCAGGGGAATTTCAGATTGGACATTAGGAAAAGGTTATTCACTGAGAGGGTGGTCAAATCACTGCAACAGGGTGCCCCAGGAAACAGTCACAGCACCAAGTCTGTCTGATTTCAAGGAGCATCTGGGTGATGCTCTCAGTCATATGATTTAATTTTAGGTATTCATGCAAGTAACAGCAAGTTGCACTCAGAGGTCCCTGTGACTTCTTCCAACTTGAGATATTCTGTTCCTATGATTTATTTACCCCAAGACTAAATATTTGTAACTACAGCAGCAAGTGTGAATGAAAAGTATCACTATCATGAGGAATCTGCAAGTCTGTAAATGCTACATCAAGGGAAATGCCCAATTTATTCTGTGAGTTTTCTTAGTAATTTTTAGGTTTTTATATGTGGTTGAAACCCAGATAATCCTATTGCAGCCATCCAAGATGTCTCTTACAAGTGTGAGACCTCCTGCGTACATCTGAAACAATCCAATTATATTATATTTGTACTGGTATTATTCACACCAGATATTGACACTGTGTTGTTTTAGAATTTCTTGTAGTTTTATGTCAGAGCACATGGACTTCAGGGTGGTGCGTGAGGAGGTCTGGGCTTTGTTTCTAGCTCAGTTTCACTATGGCTCTGCAGGAGAATAAACATGAATGAGCATTGCTTGAACAGGGATGTTTTCTTACATCTTGGCCATGACCTTAAGTAAACAGCTAAATTTGTCTATCCTATATATAATGATACTTGAGCATTGTAAAGCTCCTTAAGTTTGGTACGTTGAAAGTGTAAAAAGCTATTAGTCCACTATTTTAAAAGCTTTTGAAAGTATGACACAGAATTGTGTTTCTCCAGAAAACAAGCACCATCAACAAATATAAAAGGGAGCAACTTCCATAAAGTGCAAAGATAGAGGAGAGGAAAATATATAGCAGTTAAGATTCATTACCTTTGTGTGCCATCTTCTACGGAACACAAAGGAGAACAAGTGATACATTAAGACTGATACTGTCCTAGTCTTGGCAGTAGTTGTAAAACTAACAGCAGCAAAATTGGACATACAGGCACTATGAGGCACTTCAGCTATCTGCAGAATGCTGTTTGCTTGTACAAGATGTAAATGAGCTCTGAAAATTCAGATCATAACTAAATCAAGTTGTTCCTCCTGAAGAAAAGGGAATAGCACAGGATCTGTCCTTGACTGAAGTATACATGATCTGTCCTTGTCAGTCAGGTCTGTGTTGTGATTGTTTGAATCCCATTTGCTGAGTTCTCAAGTTCTGCTAAGGAGCAGTCCTGTTCCTCTGGACAAGCTCTCCATTTCTCATTATTCTTTGTAGGTGCTTGATTTTAAAATTTGGGCTGTCTGTCACTTTAAATGGCATTTTAAAATCCATAGTTGCAAAATGTATAGCAGGTTTTTTTCTATGAATGAGACATTTCATGTCTCCAAGGATCTATATAAAATAGAGTGGCCATATATTTTTACTGAAGGAAGAACGTGTTAACTAGACACGTACCAGATAGCAGTGATAGCTTCTGTCTGAAGGTTGATTAACATGTTAACAGGAGAAATAAAAGGATGGGCTTTGCTCAGCACTGCTGACTGTTCCCCTTTCTTGACACAAGGATAAGAGAGAGGGGAGTAGCCAGTTCTTAAACCCATAACTCAGTGGAACAGTCACTGAACAGAAGAAAAGCATTAATAATTTATAGTAAATTGTAAAAACG
The DNA here is from genome assembly GCA_013399075.1 of Chloroceryle aenea. Taxonomy (NCBI): domain Eukaryota; kingdom Metazoa; phylum Chordata; class Aves; order Coraciiformes; family Cerylidae; genus Chloroceryle; species Chloroceryle aenea. Next base: position 478,202 of record VWZY01008024.1, read on the forward strand.
TAAAATGTAATTTGTTGCTCTCACCAAGTATGTAAGGAATTATGAAGACAAAGACAGATCAGAAATCTGTACAGGGCTTAAGTATTACATCCGTAAAACCACAGGTTAATGCATTAGATATTCATAAGTGAATACTTCTCCAGTAGGGAGAAATTTAAAATCAGGAACTGGGGACTGAAATAAGGTATATAAGGATCTACAGTATTCCAAGGTGTAAAAATCAAACATTATTTCGGATGCATGAGACAAGGCAGATAATTGTCTCAGGGTTGATAACTGTCAGACTGAAAAAGTCCACCTTGAGGAAGTTCGTACCATTTCCTTCTATTTTTGTTGCTGGACCCTACTGCATTAATTTCTGTGGATGGACTCATAGCAATTCCTCATGCATACTCCCAGCTGAGAAGGCACCAGGTAAACTAATAACCTGAAAGATGTGATATTATTTTCACAGGACAATAAGCAGAATGGTTGTACTCTCCTGGAGGAGGTCTTTGACTCCTCCTCTGCTTTGTGGAAATCTGTTACCATTTTTGATTGTATTATCACCATTTTAAAAATCCCTGTTCCACAGAAATTCTGCTTCTGCCATCATAAGTAACTTAACTCTTGGGTCTAACATGGCAACAGTTCCCAGGCAGGAATTTTCTGCAGAGGTTAAGATCCTGTGAGAAGCTCTACAACTGGACCAAATTCAGGGAGACTTTGAAGCCATGTCATGAGACCAAGAAGAGAGATTTAACATATTTTTTACTTTGAAGTTCATGGGTGAAACAAAGATTTGGCATGAAGTGAACATGTTCTTGTGAACCAATATACTATAAAATAAATGATTACTTAATTTATTACTAGAGTAACTCATTACACCTTCCCAAGTAAACACAGTTGTTACTGAAAAATACGTATTCATACTAAATAGAAAAAGCTCAGCAATTTATTTGCATGCTAGTCTTTCTGAAGGTCAGATTCTGAAAACCCTCAAAATTAGCATGTTCCTATGATGGTTACTGGTTTGCAGAATGTGATTGCTATTTATTCAGTGCTTCTGTAGTATTTTAACCATCTGACTCTATTTTTTTTTTTTTTTTTNTTTTTTTTTTTTTTTTTTTTTTTCAGGAAAACAGGCTGCCTTAGAACCCTTTATTTTACTGAACCTTTTGCCAAATGCAACAGACAAATATTACACTTATAATGGGTCTTTATCAGCTCCTCCCTGCTCTGAAACGGTTGAATGGATTGTGTTTAAAGATACCATTAGTATTTCTGAAGACCAGGTAAGTTGTTTAATGTATTAAAACCAAACAATTGTACATAATACCAAAGAAAAGCAGTTGCCATGTATATGATAAAAGCTCATGGCATTCATTGACAGCCCAACAACCTGGCTTTTCCTTTAGCTAGTTTTAATTTTTTTCATGCAACTATTAAATTAGAAGAATATATATTAAGTAAGTTTGTAATCTTTTCCCTTTCTTAGTTCGGGACTAGATTTGAAGTCATTTCTTGCTTTAGAAGGGAGTAAGAACACACTTCTAACTCTGCAGGCTGTCTGGACTTGTAGCCCAGATAAAGAAGAGTTCAAAATACTCTCTGCCCCCGCTAAACGGTGGTGACTTGGCAGAGCATAGCTCCAGCAGCAGAGCGAGTGAGAAATACAGGTGAAGTAAACCATTAGATATACCACTGGTACATGGGAGCAAAAGCTAAGTGCCACCCGGGAGAGCTGAACTAGGAGACTTTACCCAACATCTTTCCCCCATGGCTTTTGCCTGTTAGCAGAATCTGGTTCATAAGTTCTGACTTCTTTTTTTCCCCACTTCTTCCAGTTAGCTGTATTCTGTGAAGTCCTTACAATGCAACAGTCTGGCTATGTTATGCTGATGGACTATCTGCAAAACAACTTTCGAGAGCAGCAATATAAGTTCTTCGGGCAAGTGTTTTCCTCTTACACTGGACAAGAAGAAATTCATGAAGCAGGTATTTACTGAACAGTCAGTCATTCCTCTCCACTGATTGAAAGACAGTTTTATGTAAAACAGTCATCCTAGTATGAAGATACTCGTTTTAAATTGTGTAGAAAGTCGGATGCTGTATTATTGCTCATAAATCTATCACTTCAGAGAAAATAACTAGCAATCATAAAACATGTCAGATTAAATGGAGTGGAAAATTAAATGCTTGTCTTGACCAAACATTCAGGGAAGATCACGTCAGTTCAAGCTTTCTTGCACTGCCCTTTTAATGTGTTTCAGACTTAAACAATACTTCCTTTTCAGTGACTGCAAGAGGATTTTGCTTTACAAACCCCTTTGGCTCTTTGTTGTGTAATGTGGATGCTTTTTTAACAGAGGCTGAAGTGAGGTCACCAAATTCGTTTCACATATTCTGCTGAGAAAGTGAGAGTTGGAGAGAATTTCAGAAGCCAGACTCTGTTCTCTGTTTTACTTAGAAACACAGGGAAGTTTGTGAAGGTTATATGGTCAAAAAAGTATGCTTTGTAATGGGAAACAAGATCTAGCAATAAATATGAAGTTGGTGATTTTTATACTCAGAAGTACAGAAGAAAAAAATAGTAAACATCTAATTTGGGGGCATTAAATTGCTACTTGGCTGGGGATACCTGTAGATTCTTAAACTTGGTTGCACTGATGTCATGGTTTAGGGTCAGGGCAGCCCTTAAGACTGTGCTTAATTAGACATAGACAGATGACTGAAGCATGTGATGTAGGTGTTCTACAGATTAGAAGGAAGCTTGTTTTAGTTTGCCTTGGTTGGGTAGGGTTTTCTTCCAACTGGAATGGTCCTGTGTATGAAACCTGTGTACAAACTAGGGCGTGTTCATCATTCAGAGACAACAAAGGACTGGGATCACTGCACAAGTACACTACACTGTTTCACCACAGTACTGCCCAAGATAGCTTTACTGCTTAATTTCTGTAACCAGTCCCTGACACTTTTGGCCTCAGCTTGTCATGAATACCTCAGTTGTGTGCTCAGGATATGAATTTTAATTTTTTATTTTTTTTTTTTTTACTTTGTTTAAGGCCATAAATACCTGTTTT
>VWZY01008024.1:481467-567582 GCA_013399075.1 Chloroceryle aenea
TTTACATTGGTCTAAGCCAATAAATACCTGTTCTGCCAGAATTTGATTTGGTTCAGGTACTGTCAAGGTTTAGGGTGGGGCCAGGCACTAGNAACTCAGACCAGGACAGGTACTAAGTAGCACCTGAAATTTCAAAGCTTGGAGAATGAGTGTGGAATTACCAGCAGCAATCAAGCACATTATCACAATTAAATATTTTTCTTTTTCCAAATACCTTACAGTGGACATTTTTGATTTGGTCTACCTTAAAAAAAAATCATGCTTCCCCAAATACATCTGTTTAATGAAAGTCTCTGGGAGACAGGTCGCTGCAAAACAGACCACCTTTTATTTTGTCTGTGTTGTCAGAAGGAATTGAGTCTTCTCAGTCCTTTATATATAGTTGTCAATCTGCAGTGAAGATATGTCATAGTCAAAGGACCTTTGAAGACAGAGATGGGACTTCTTCTGCCACCTGCACTCCACTTTTCTCCCAGGTTGTCACATGACAGCCATGACATTGGCCTTGACCCTTGAGCTTAGCTACTGCAATAAAAGGAAGCTACTTCCAGCTGTGCCATCCTAATCTAGACTGTCATAGAGACTGACAAGAAGAAAAGCTGAATAATACTGCTTCAGACAGGTCTCTGCTTTCTTCTGTCCACTCTGTATGCTGACACCTAAAAGAGCTTTCAATGTGCTGTCCAACACAGTGTGTGCATTAAAACTGCATAGGAGTTTTCTTCCAACCAGTCTCATTTCTGCAGCCTGTGGGGATTTTTTGTGGAAACTCTATGAATTTTTTATCTTAGCTATGAGATTGGTATCTATACAGATAAGGAAAGAGTGTTCAGCCTAAAGATATTAGAATCATTTTCTACACAGCATTATACCATTTAAAATTAGAAGGCCCTTCCAGTCCATGTAAAGATGAAATATGTTGCACAGAGCATCCAAAATGTCTGTAGACTTGCATAATACCAACAAATGGATTTCAATCTATCAGGTTTTAGAGACTAAATTGTCCTGCACTCACATTACTGTGGCAGTGAACACATGTTGTATTTATTCCCAACTAGGTATTTAAAGTAACTAATTGTAGATTAGAAACTCTGTTATGGTCACAGAGAAGGAGGGACAGAAAGGGGTTATTTCCTGTATATATATTTCACATTTCTGTTAATATTTCTGTACACTACATAAATGCAACATCATGTACACATACATAGACATTGTGTGCACACACATGTACATGTATACACACAAATGGGATTGTAGGATTTGTTTAATTCACAACATCAGAGAAGCTTTTCTATTTTCATCTCCAATTTAAGAGAAGGTTAAGAAAAAGCCCGAGGAATCATTAAACTTAAATCTTGAGATGTAAAACTGTATCATGAATGCTGAAGTCCCCAAGAGTAAATAGGCTTATATATTTCATATTTAATATTGAAAGGTTCTGGTAGTCAATAGAGAAAATCTTTGAAATCCCTTTAGATGATGCAAGAGAAATGACGAGTGGATCCTACTCAAGTAGATAACTGAAAAAATAATTTGTATTGTGAAACCTAGAATCCACATTTTCTTCAGTTGGATTCAGTGTAGACTGTCATTAGGCAGTAGGATTTATTGCTGTTATTATTGCATGATATTTCTTAAGTAAAATTGTTACCTTAGAATCTTGCTATTCAATTATAAAATAACTGCAGCAATATATTGTCAGAAACTTTCACACAGAGACAATCTCAACATTCTTGTACAAGCACTACCCTTCTGAGGACATGGGGGATGCTTCATTTCTCAAGCTTGCATAGTGTTACCTGTATTTTTCCTATATGATATGTATCCATGAATATATGTATGTATATGTCCAAGAAGAGGGTTAAAATAGCTATTCCTTACAGTCATACTTGATTCAGTTCAAAAAGCTTTTTGAAATTGTAATGCTTTATCTCCACCAACCACAGCTGGCATGAAAATCCATTTATAATAGGAATCATTGTTTATTCCTGTAAAAATGAGAATCATTGCAGTAGCTGCCGGGCCTGTTACATAACTCCTGGATCCACTCCACTCTTCTAGAAATGCTCTGTGAGTAAGTGCAGAAACACAATTCTTATTTAATCTTGCTGGATGTAGTAAAGGCATAAAAGCCAATGGGTTCTTAAAATTCAAAACTTAGAATACAGCATCATAGAATCATTTAAGTTGGAAAAGACCCCTAAGATCATCAAGTCCAGCCGTGAACTTAACACTGCTAAGTGCACCACTAAACCATGTTGGTAAGCACTACATCTACTTGTCTTCTAAATACCTCCAGTAGTGATAACTCGACCACATCTGTGGGCAACCTGTTCCAGTGCTTTACAACACTTTCAGTGAAGTTTTTTTTCCTAATATTCAACCTAAAAGTCTCCTGATGCAACTTGAGGCCATTTTCTCTTGTCCTGTCTCTTGTTACTTGTGAGAACAGACCATCCTCCACTTCACTATAACCTCCTTTCAGGCAGTTGTAGAGAGTGGTAAGGTCTTCTCTTTCTCTCTAAACAACCCCACTTCTCTCAGCCTGCATGTCAATATCCTTCTTGTGGTGATGGACACAAAACTGAACACAGTATTCAAGGTGTGGCCTCACCAGTGCTGAGTGCAGAGGTACAATCACTTCCCTACTCCTGATGGCCCCACTATTTCTGATACAGGTCAGGATGCCATTGGCCTTCTTGGTATTGATATTAAACAGAACTTGTCTCAGTAGTTAGTCCTGGGAAGCACCACTTGTGACTGGCTTCCAACTATATTTTACTTTATTCACCATCACTCTTAAATATCTTAATGTGAATGAAGTGATTTCTTGACTTCCACCACTGAAAATCTGAATTTAGAAGATAAAAATCTCAATCCCATATTCAACTAAAAGTAGAAGAAAGTAAACAAATGTGGAAGAAAATCCTCTGAGTTATCCTGTGCTGCCCCAGAACTACACCTGGTTTTATTCCAACTGTGTCAAGCTCAAAGAAGCTTAAATCCAGGCATTGTTTATTTGTTCCACAGACAAATAGGCAAAGATAGGTGCATTGTTGTGACCTCATATGCAAAACTAATACCTAAAAATGGACTTGGGGAAAGCAGAGGTCTAAATTAGAGACCTATTCAAGCCCCTTTTGGGCTCTGACTTCCTATGAATAATATTTAGTGCTTGAAACTTGTAATTCAGTTGTTGGTCTCTGACTTTCAGGCTAGTAACAGACTCAAGAACTCTCTTGCAGTCTTTTTGCCCAGATTTTCTGAAAGATAGTATCAGAGCAGAAGTCTTTAACTAGGTGTTAGGTAATCTCCTTGCTTTTCCATCTCTGGAGAAGGAAAATGGGAAAAGGCAGGAGCAAAGTACCTTTATGTTTCTAAGACTGATAGGAGAGGAAAGGAAACAGCACAGTCAGGATGACTGATGAAAAGGCATCAGAAGAAGGACAAGGGACAAGAGCTTAGGAGGAAACTAAGGAGAAATAATACTCCTCTGAGTTAAAAAGCTTTATAATACTGCTCAGTCTGAACACAGTCAGAGATTTCAGAAAGGAAGGAAGGAAGGAAAAAGGATAGTAAAGGAGAGTTTGGAACGGGGTGAAGCTTGGTACCAATACTATGAAAAAGTGTTTGGAGAATTATTTTCAAACACCTTAGAAGAATAAGAGCTGAAGAGGTTTTGACTTAGAAAAAAAGAGTTAAATCAGATTTTAACTGCCTTAATATTCAGAATTGAGAAGGGACTTGTCTTTGCTGGTCTAATGATTTCCTTTTGCCATCTGGTGGAAATGGGGTGGAATGACAAGTTTTAGTAACGGAATGCACACCGTTTGAGATTTTTTTTAATATTATTTGGTTTTCCGTTGTGTCAATTAAAAGAATTCAGTGTCATGAATAAAATGGCCTGTCAGATACATAGCACACAGACTCAAAGCCTGACAAGCCACAGAACTCAACTAAGTTACGCAGACTGGCTCTCTCTACCATTAGCTCACACACACCAAAAAAAAAAAAAAGGAAGAAAAAAAATTGCTGCTTATTTTCCATTGACTACCTCAGACTAGAGCTGCTCAAAACTGCCCACCTCTGTACAGAAGGGAAAAAGTTTTTTCAAAATCTTTTTATGAGGGGTTTGAGTGCCCTCCTGTGTTCAAGTGGCAAATTGCAAAGTTAACGGAAACATTTTTTTCCTTTCTTTCAAAATTCAGTATCGTCTTCCAAAAATGTTGTAGCATCATGGGGTTTGCTTTCTGTAAGAGAACTCCAAGGAATCTACACTTGTTTTATTAATTAGCCAGATCGTTTGTTTTGATTGCTTTTGCTAGATACTCAAAGTTTGTTTTCAAAGGATTCTGAGATTTGAAATAAATGTTTCCTCATTTATTTCTGATCGTGAACGATTATTACTTGTGCAAACGTCAAGCTAAACATTTTGTAATAAAAATACATCCATCTAATCATTTTCATATGTTGGATTTAATTAAGTGGTTAAAAAATTCAAAGTAAAGGACATGTAGTCTGATCAGTGATTTTGATAAATCTAATAGATTAAATAAAGCAGTAGAAATGAGGTAATAAATGAACAATAGACTGAATAATATGCCTTTTCAGTACGTATGAAAGCACATACAGTACATGAGAAAGGAACTTCCCAAAAGCTAGGGCAGGGTCAGACAGCCCCTCTGAGCTTTTCGAACAGGTAAGAAGAGTTCTTTCCCAAGGGAAATGTCAGGGACCCCTGGCCTTCATTCCAAGACAATCAGAACAGATACTGTTGTAGTGCTCTTAAGCTGGGAACCAAAAGTTAGTAACCACTTTTGACAGTCATCTCCATTCTTCAGTGCTGCGTCTGAAGACACGGTTGCCCATGCCAGCAGAGGGGATGATGAGAACAAGGAAGGAAAATGGAGTCTCTACCCAAACCAGCCATGAATTATGCAGCTGCATATGATGTTGCTTTATTTTTTCACGTGTCACTACTTACTGGTCATTTTTCAGTGAACTTCAGCTAAATAGTTTTCATTTTTTGCTAATGTAATTTTTTCATACAGGTTAATCTACCTTTGACCTTGTGTATTATTTTTAAGCCACACACAGGTACTTGTGCAATTTAAAAAACAAATGGCAGCTTCTCAATAAATTTCTAGCACTCTGGTAATGAGGACATCTGTATGTCTAGAAAAGTATTAAAACATTCAGCTTATTTAAGATGAAAAGAGAGGAAATGCTGGAAGACATTGAAGAGTGACTGCTTGACCAGGCTACTTCTTCAGTGCAGGTTCCAGGCTCAGAAAAAAGGTGTGCCTCAGCTGGTCCCAGGACTTCAGCAATCTTGAGAAGACTTTTTCAGCAGATGGCCAGACAGTGCCTTAAAATTTAACAATGTGAAATCACTACCTCCTAACCTAATGGTTCCTTAACCTCCCCCTATTTCCCTTTTGTCTCTTCTTTAGGTACCATAAAAATATTGAAACATTCTTGAGAGGAAACTAAGGTGTGATTGGTTTACCTTCAACCTTTAAAACCGATCTATTATGGGTACAATCTATCATAGCTGGTGAGAGAGTGAACAGCTCTTTTAATGCTGCTCTGATAGACCTGTAAATACAGGGCAATAGAGATTTTTTCATCCCCAGGAGATATATAAAAAAACTGATGCTTTCTGTATTATATCTCATTTCTCAGGAATTGGATATTAATATTTCACAAAATATGGTATAAAAAGGAGGGGGAAAGGGATTCAATCCTCAAATTAACTTGCTTTTGAAAATCTAGTGGTAAAATACTGGTTTTGAGTGCATGGCATCTCAGATCTTTTAGTGCAAAGATAAAACTGAAGCAGATTAAAGACTATCTTTTTTTCAGGAAGTGGCTCAAGATCTTAATGCAGTCATTTGTACCATTTAATATATATCCTTTCATCTTTTCTTTCTTCCAGTTTGCAGCTCAGAACCTGAAAATGTTCAATCTGATCCGAAGAATTATACTAGTCTTCTTGTCACATGGGAAAGACCTCGGGTTGTATACGACACCACAATTGAGAGATTTGCTGTCTTTTATCAAGAGTTGGATGGAGAAGACCAGACTAAGCATGAGTTTCTGACAGATGGGTATCAGGACTTGGTAACTGTAAACTCTTCAAGTTTCATACAAAAGGGCTGATGGCAAAACACTCACTGTTAATTAACTTAGGGTATTTAAGTGTAACTGGGAGCTGATTCAATAAAAAACTACTTCCTTGGCTACAGCTTGCAGAAGCTGTACTTCACTTTTTGACTGTGAAGCCACAAAGGCAATTCAGAGAAAAAATAAAGCCACTCTTGTCCAGAAGAGAGAAGGCTTTCATGAATTGCTGTTCTATTTTGCCTATATTATCCCCAAAAGTTTATGACCATGTCAGTCTCAGAGCTCCTTAGCCATAAACCCCTTAGTCAATTAATAGTGATCTGTACTTCATTACTCACTGATGTGCAAAGGATGACCTACGGAAGCAACTAATAAGATTCGGTATAATCATACTGCCAGAAATATTAAGTTACTGGTTACAGCTTCATAGTATTTTACTAATGTCATCTGTTTATCTAACCCTCTTTAAAGACTCAACTTATGAGTGACAATGTTACCTAAACTAGTGTTCAGCATGGAAGAATTATATAGTTTGGTATCTTCCATGTAAAAATTCATATTTTTTTTTAAAGTTGACTGAAAAACATTTGTGATAATAGAATATTAAAAGCATACATTAGAGTTCTTGAAGAAAGAAGCTTTGTGGTTCATATGAAAAATGTGTTATGAAAAAAAATTACATTTCCATATATTTATTTGGAAGTAAATGATGAAACATGTTTTTTTTCTTTTAGGGAGCTATTCTAAATAATCTGCTGCCCAATACAAGTTATGTTCTTCAGATAGTTGCTGTTTGCTCTAATGGTCTATATGGAAAATACAGTGACCAAGTCATTGTTGATATGCCTTTAGAAGACCCAGGTAAGTGGTCTTTTGAGCTTAGTGATCACTTTTAGCTGAAAATCTGTATTTGAAGTAGTTTGTTTGCAAACCAGTTAAAATGCACAACTATCAAAATATGCTAAAAATGAAATTTCAAAATCGCTGCAGTTAACCTTCAGCATGTTCTTTGCTACTGATATTTTACATGATGTAATTCTCCCTTCCTTGTAAACATTACCAATGAAAGACTGCATGTTAATTTTTTTTAACTCTTAAGAATATTCTGAAAAACACCTACCTGATTTCAAATCTCACAAGTGTATCTTTTAGCAACATGATATAGGGAAATAAAACCATGTTTGGTATTATTTCTCTATGGATCAACCATCCTCCAAAAATTAATCCACGCAGCCAAAGTATTAAGGAAACAAATAGTACAGACCCAATATATGACTTACGTGTCTGTATCAATTGATTTTGAAATTTGATTTCTTATGATTACTTGGAGTTTGATTTCAAAGGACTTGTGGTGATGGAATTCCCTTGCTTCTTAATGCTGCCTCACAAAAAATCAAAAGGCCTAACAAACAAATCTTACTGATTTCACAGCCAGATTTACTTCTTCCACCTGCTGGTAAATATTAAATAATTTGAAGCTATAGCATGAAGCCTGATCTTGTCCTTACTATTTCCTTAAATTCCATGGAAGTTTTAGCATCAGACGCAGTTCTTATCAAAGTGAGTTAAAGCTGTGTTTTTAACTAAAAAATCTGTAATTAATCATAGGAAAAAATCAAAAGACTTCCTGATCATGTAAGAAACCATTTTTTATCTAAGGGCCTGGATTCTTGTTTATGGACTCTGTAAGTTAAGTTTTACACTTCAGTAAGTCTGTTTAGCTACATCAAAGTCCTGAGCAATGTTGTAACATAGTTGGGAAAACAGGTCAGTTTTTCATTTCAAGAGAACCAGATTCCTTTATAGTGAGAAAGAATATGATTCTTGCCAATCTCTACCACATCATTTATGAACTAATAATGGTAAAAGCTTACAAAAGTGCTGTTTTGCCTGAAGGAGGGGGACACAGGTGCAGGTATAGTACGTATAAATTTTCAGTAAACATTTAACTCATCTTTCAAACACAGTGTATTAAGAAGAATGCATTTTTGGAGTCATATGCTAATATCTACCAGAATTTTCCTAGTTCTTTTCATTTTTCTAAGAAGTCCCTGACAAGGTTCTTACATTGTGCCTGACATTTCACTTTCCTGTTTCTCCTTTATCTGTCTCTTAGATACCATATTCCTCCACTTCATTTCCAGAATTTGATGGGTTTGTGTTTGAGAATTTTCTCAGATGAGAATTCACCTCCACTTCCCCACATTCCTTTCTACATATATTTTCTACAAATAAACAGCATAGTGTTGTCATTATTAAAGAATCGTTCAACACATGAAGTCAGTGCTGTGCTGCCATCACAGCTTTAAAGCCTCTGAAAACAGACACTGCAAAACAAAATCCCATGTAGGCAATATCCATAGGATAGACTGCCCTACTGCTCCTGCTGTTGTATCCCTGCGGAAAGGATGGTCTGCCTGCCACTGCTGTGTGTCGGGGCTCCCTTTGGAAGGAACAAGGGATGCAGATGCATTCAGGGAGATGGGAGCACTGAGGGTGGGTAACGTGGAGCCAGCAGTTCTGGCAGTGTTGTGCAGAGCACCAGTGGTGCCAGCAAATGCTGCTGGGGAGCAAACTCAGCAAGAGGACAGCGGGGCGTTTGGTGGTCTGCAGGTGGCCGGTGGTGCAGATACAGCCACTTATCACGGCTTCCCTGATGTATTTCTACTGAAGTCATGCAAAGCAGTGGCTTTGCATTAATTTCAGTAGCAAGAAGAGTGAGGGCCTTGCTTTGGAAATACACACTGGAAAACTCATTCCATCTTCCAGTATATTGGCAGAAGTTTCTCTGAGATTTGTATTCTCAGACTAGAGAATTTGGTGCAATAAATGTTACATTTAGCAGTTCTGAGTGAAGGTCTGATATTCTTATGCCTTTTATACATAGGCACACCACTAATTTCTTTTTGTTAAGGAAATGAGAAAATGCAATGTAAGGAGGCATAACAATGTAAAGACTCAGCTATATAAAATATGAGTAGGTTAGCGTAACTATGAAAATGGTATTTTTGTGTTTTCTGTCCTTTGAATATTTCAGCCTTAATGTTGCACTAAAGCAAATTAATGCCTATAAGTATATTCTTATCCTGAGTTTTCTTGTTTTTAAATAAAAAATTGTAAAGAGGAGAGTTAAATAATCTGTATATCAGAGCTGTGTTGACACCTGGGGATTTTTTGCGGGTTTTTTTTTTTCAAATTCCAGACAGTTCTGGAAATTTGTAATAGCTTCAGATCTACCTGAAGCTCTTCCATTAGTTTTCCAAAAGCTTAAAAGCTGAGAAAGATCATTTCAGGTCAAAGGAATTGTTTCAATGATATTTTGAAGAAAACATTAAAAAGAAGGGTATATATAACAAAAATGAAATACCAAAGTGAGTTTCTTGTGTGTTTCAGAAAAACTGCTTCTTCAGGATGCTTCCTATCTGAAATGGACACAAAGTTATTAAATGTACTTTGTGGTCTTTTATTTTGACACTTCCACAGTGGTAAATCTGAAAGCACTGGATGAGGAAAATTCAGGGAAGATGCCCACCCATGTAATTAGTGTGATTCCTGTGCATGATTCCTGTGCATGTATGAGTGTATGGATGTATGAGATTCCTCTAGAAATATGTTCCATAAATGCGGTCTCAATTCTGGGTATAATTTTAAAATACAAAAAAAACTTCCATTAATTTCTAATATTAATGTTTATTTGCATACTTAATTTACTAATTATTGACATCTGAATTAACTTGCAAATGTTTCAAATATTTTCGTATTTAATATTTTAATACTGCAAGTATTAAACAACAGAGATGAGAATGTAGATATCTAATGAGAAAGAATTGTTCAGAGCAACTTGCTGATTACAACTATAACATCAAATTGGTTTTGTGATCTGCTTTATAGATCTTGAGGCAAAAGGGGATTTCTTGGAGCTCCTGCTTGTGAATTTATGAAAGAAAAGTTATCTTCACCATGAAGACATGAAATAAAATTGACTCACATAAAGCATAACCTAAAACTTTCATTTTCAAGAATTACTCTAAGTAAGCCAGTTTAATTAAGATGAAATTCACTGCAGTTACCTTCAGATCAATTAATCTTCATTTTAGAAGCTGAAGTGAGGCATGAGTCATGCGGAAGCATTAGATGGGCCCTTTTCTGGGAAGAATTCTGCCCTTGGAGTGGCCACTTTTAATGAGGGAAGTTTCAGTTCACTACAGCACAAATCTGACGTTCAAGAAGCTCAAGACCACTAACTTAGCCTTTTCCTTTTGAGATGCTTGCAAGAGAGACAGTTTCTCATGCCTTTTCCCCACCCTGTCTGGGTGCCTTCCATATGTGGCTAGTGAGCGCTCTGCAGGCTCTGAGTGATCCACAGACCAGGTTTAAAACCTCTTCTTCTTGGCAGTGCTGAGTAAGAGGAAGGACCTCTTTTGGTCCTCACTTTGTGGAAGCCTCAGAATCTCTGATATGACATTGGGCAAATGATCATAGTTGAGACCTCTGCTCTTTGGGTTTTTCCTTAACTGTTTAGTGTGGCAGCCTCTCATTTTACAATATAGCATGTGAGCACATTAAAATTGTTTCCAGTTCGTTTCCATTTAATAAAAGTCACTGGATGCCCTATGTGATGTAGCTACACAAGCTGCATTCAAACTGAAGGGAATCACACATATAGTGGTTTAGTCAGCTTTCATAAAGGTCCAGCCTTCATTTACCAATTTTTCATTTGCTATTAGGAAAGGTTTTTGAATAACTGTGTAAATGTGTGCTTTGACTCTCCAGATAACATCTGTATAGCTCTGAAAGTTCTGCAGTAGTTTGTTGTGTAGTTAGTCCTGGTGTTACTTGCGCACGTTTGCTGACACAGAGAATGAAAACTAAGAATATATCTCTCCTGTTATCATCCTTTGTGTAGACTTCAGTTGGTGTTTATCAAAAATACCCATGCTGGGATATGACTCTCAAATGCTGTCTCTTGCATGGCAGCTCATGCCGTCAGCAATGCTTTGTGAGGGTCTGACTATGCAATTTCTTTGTAACTTGTCTTTGTGCTTTTTGTCCTAAAAAACACTAAGCATATCTCAAATGTTCCATTTAGGGGATGCTTTTTTCTAATTCTGTACTGATAAATGTAGAAATCTGAAAGCTAATTTAATCAGAAGAAACAGGCTTTAATTTTGTTCTTGACGTGCCATTTATTACATAAGACAGTACAGAAATGAAAGCAGTTTTTGCCATGCACATTATTCTACAATTACAAATGAGATTGTTTTGAGAGATTTTTTTGAATATTTGCTTTGAACATAAATGTAGGGAAATAGTTACCTTTTTTGTCTTTCTTCTATCATATATTCATCTGTCATTAAAATGGACTATGAAAAGACCTCTACAGAAATTTCTTACTAATGGTTTTATTCTTTTATTTTAAACTGTAAGCTATAGAATAATCAATATGTGTTTCCAGAAAAAAAATAAACAAGCTTGTTCATCAGCCTACATCAATGGGTTGTTTTTTGGAGGGTGTGGTTCTTCTTGTTTGGGGAAAGATAGCAGATTTCTTCAGTCAAATCAAAAACTCAGCAACAGGATTAACAGAACTTCTATAAGTATGTGTCTAATCCTTTTGACAAATATATTTTCTGTGACAAGCTAAATTGAAATCAGCTTTGTAAAATGCCTAAAGATTTAGTGTTGTTAATATATATTATATATATATGTATATTAATGACTCTCCATGGAGACAACAGCAAGAAACTGTAGTTTTCTGCTGGTGGAATGTGAGAGCACATACCCTACTGTATACTCGAACACAATCAGCACAATTTATTTTTCTGGCTGAGTCTGATTAAAGCTCAACTCAAGAATAGTGACCACAGAAAGAATGGGTAGAATTTCTCTGTGTTAAAAAACATTTTTCAGAGAAGTCTACTGAGTACATAACACATGGTATGGATCTACTATGGGGAAGATTTTCAGACTAATGTGTAAAATATTTATATCATTGAGAAGCCAGGGAATATCATTATCTCCTCCACCCCTTCTTCCCCTCCGCTCCCCTCCCCACCCTGTCCCAGAGCCTCCTAGGCTTCCAGGAGTCAGAGGTAAGATAATTTTTCTCTCTCTTGTAAATGAAAGGTTAATTCAGTACGTAACAATTTATAAATGTTTGTTACAAAAGAACAATTTATGAAGACTTTGTTCAGAATTGTTTAGTCACAATTTGTCTACATACTTTAATCTACAGATAAAACTGTATGAGCTTGTTAGTTATATAAACTTTATGTAGTGTATGTTGCATATAATACATGTCTCTGTTTTGAAAAGTAGATAAGGACAGACCAAAGAGAATACAATCTAAATGATAGATCCCCATCTGACTTTGCAGGGATGAGAAATATAAAGATGTCATCTTTATTCTAGTGTATTGAGAAAACTTCATTTGGGAATTGTGGAGGAAGTGCAGACATGGAGCTCTGTGTGATGCTACTGTTAGAATCACTCCCCAGGCTAAGAGACTGGCATTTTCACTTAGTCCAGATCAGCCCTCGGAACATGTGCTAGCACTGGTGTTCAGAGGGCTAGAACATTGCCTAGGAGAAAGCCTTAGAAAGATTCAGAAAGGGAATGGACCTTTCTGTGGACTGAAGAGCAGTGAGATGAGTTAATGTGGAAGGGCTATTAGCAGGTTTCTTGCTACCCGCTTTGAAATGTGTGACAACCATCAGAAGTATAATACTGGATTTGGACAAAAAGAGAAAAAAAGTGAGAGACTACCTCTGAACTTAGAGAGAAGGATTTTCACTTGGGCCATAGGAGATTCTTTTCTTGATCCTGCTTCACCTGTTACTTACGAAAAGTGAGGAGGCTTCAAAAGCCTTTAGAGTAGTTCTTCAGAGAGAGTCCGGTACCTGTGCATTAGGGAGTTCCTGTGGGATGTGGTACAACTGGGTTCATGTCCTTAAATTAAATTGAGTGGGAGCTTGAAAAATGCCTTAAGCGCCGGACTCTAGGAAGGATGGGCCTCCTTGGTCTGCCCTGATGGAGGCAGACAGCCTGCTGAATATGATGATATGGCTGATGTGCTAGAACCCAACTCCAAGCCTGGGTGCAGAAATGAGGAATTTGCTGCATGAAAATGATAGCTCATTTTACAAGAACATCCTCAGAGCTTTCAAATTAAATATGGAAAATAGTTGAATACCAGACTTACCTTTAAGTAAACTGGACTTTCACATAAACTGTACTTTCTCATAAAAAATGTTCTCATAAGCTTGGTTCTCCTTGGCCAGGATGTGGTTCCTCAGTGCAAATTCAACATGTGCTGCAGTATCAAATTAATGCCAGGCAAATCTGTTGTGGCTGAACGTGTGCCGTCTAGCTGAGCATTGCCAACCTTAGAGACAGTCCTCAACCGAGGGGGTTGGCCACTTCTCCAAACACAGTCCTAAAAACCATTTTATACTGGGTCTCTAAAAACATATTAACCAATCCATTGAATCCTTGCAGAATTAATAATTCTGTGAATTTAAAATGTTGGATGATATGGTGTGTATTTTTGTTTTATAGAGGCTGACCTCATTCCTGAACTGAATGAAACTGAAGAATATGAGGTATAGCATTCATTTACTTTTAAGAGTATTTAAAATACATACATTTCATGCATACACAGATTTTTCACAAAGTCGCTTTATTCATTTTCAACAAACAAAAAGTAGTAACAGGAACTAGGTGGTATCACTCACATTTGTGAAACTGTTATAGGCAAGCTGACCATCCTGAAATCTTCTTTTCGAGAAAACTCTGAGGATTCAGCAGATGTAAGGACAGGTCATAAATCCATTTTGGAAATTCTGTTACTGTGACAATTTAGTCAACGTCAGGATATTAGTGCAAACCTCTTAAGACATTCTGATAGCAAAACCATTTTTTCCTTGATGTATGCTGCATAGATGATTGCATTTTATTAGGAAGGAGTTATAGCTTTTTTTTGATAAAGTGGGTTTTGTCTCTCAGAGTAAAAGTAACACAGTAACTAAGAAGTTGTGGTGACATGGGATTTTTTTTGTTTGTATTGCAAATAATATTTTCAAGAGAGAAGAGGATACCTATTCTTACAGCTAAATATTTTGCTTTAAGACCATCAGTCTTCTCAGGTGTTGTCTTGCTTTGCCTCTCTTGTTTTTATGAAGCCAGGAAAAAGTGTTATTGCAGTTTCAGTTTTCATTTGTGTACAGTGTCTGTAAACATTTTTAATTGTCTTCGGCTATGATATTTTTCCAAAGGATGAAGTTGATGAAAAGGAAACAGAGGTGGATGAAGAAACTGCAGTGAGTGCTAGAACTGACAGTACAATAAACCAAATGAGGGAAGATTTCCAGGTGACTACATCCAGCTACAGTGAGGAAAAAATGGGAACAAAAACCGGTGAAGCTAAAACAAATAGATACTTAACAAGAGAAGAAGAATTGCATGGTAAGGATGATGTTTTCAAAGCAGTTTATTACCCTACTTCTCCACCTGTTAGTGATTCTGAAGAAGAGGAAGACCCTTTATTGGAATCCCGAACAATTACTGGAATTCCTCCTCAACTCATTGACTCCACCAAAGGCGTAGAAGAAGAATACGTATACCTTTCTTCAGGCACTGAACCAACAAGAATAACAACTACTGGTCATAGTGATGAAGATTTCTTATTATCGACTTTTAAACCTCATCAGGAATCTGATAACTTTTTGAGCTCAGTTCTTACTACATCTTCAGCACAGCTGGTTACAGAGGTGACCTCCCAAGAAGACACTCTTCCTTCAGGAAGCCCAGATATAAGCATGCATGATGTTCTTTCCCAAGGCTCTATTAAGTATGTGTCAGAAGGTGTAGCAGCCTCAAGCTCTGATGAGCCTCCAAAGCATACTTCTTCCCCTGATGGAAATGTATGGTTTCATAATGCTACAGATCTGACAACTCCATCTGTTGATACATCGGATAGCAGGCAATTGTCTCAAACCAGTTACACTGATGCTTATGTAGAAGGATTAAAGCCAGCTACAGTGCCCTATTCCAGCAGTCCAGTGGTTTCACAAGACACTTCAGATGCGGATTTAGAGTTGCCACATTATTCTACCTTTGCTTTCTCCTCTGCTGAATTGTCACCTCACTCTATCTCTTCAAGCTCTGGAGAATATGGTTCTGCTTCTGCTGCCAGTGAGGTACTCTCTCAGACAACTCAACCAGTCTATAATGGTGAGATACCTCTTCAACCTTCCTACAGTAGTGAAGTGTTTCCTCTAGTCACCCCTTTATTGTTTGACTCTCAGATGCTCGACACTACCCCTGCTACATCAGATAGTGATGTGATCTTGCATGCTACACCTGTATTTCCCAGTGTTGATGTGTCATTTGAACCCACCCTGTCTTCCTATGATGATGTACCTTTGCTTACATTTTCCTCTGCTTCCTCCAGTAGTAAAATGTTTCACCGTTTGTATACAGTTTCTCAAATGTTTCC
The DNA here is from genome assembly GCA_013399075.1 of Chloroceryle aenea. Taxonomy (NCBI): domain Eukaryota; kingdom Metazoa; phylum Chordata; class Aves; order Coraciiformes; family Cerylidae; genus Chloroceryle; species Chloroceryle aenea. The sequence goes on from VWZY01008024.1 coordinate 497,090, forward strand.
ACAAAGTGCTACTCCGGCTGTTGCAAGTGATAAGGTGTCCCTGCATGCTTCTTTGACATTGGCAGAGGGTGATACATTAATACAGCCAAGCCTTGCTCAATATGCTGATGTGGTGTCACATCAGACTACTCATGTTGCTTCAGAGACACTGATATTTGGTCATAATAGAACTCATATATTTTCTCAAGTTGAACCATCCAGCAGTGATTTAAATATGCATGTACTGTCTACAATGTCTGAACTTCCTTACGCTTTGTCTAGTAATGTGGTCTCCCTCCAAAGCTTTACTGTTTCCTATGACTCCGCAGAATTTGTGCATGATTCTGTTGACGTAAATCGTCAAGATCCTTTATTTAGCAGCTATAACAATGTACTGGTGCATAAACCTTCTTCTGTAATATCACAAGCTGATACTTTGCTGCAGCCTACGCGCTCTCTATCTAGTGATATGGATTGGTCTGAAGCATACTCTGGTAGTGAGTCCCTTTTGCCTGATACAGATACGTTGACAGTACTTAATGTTTCTTCCTCTGATTCTGTAGATGAAATTACGTACGAGTCATCTGGGTTTAGTGATGTTAATAAGATGCTTCAAAAAGGTGATGTTACGTATGGAGAACTGCAAATTTCCTCTTCTTTAAGTGAAATGGCTCCCAATGCTGAAAGTAAAGTGATACCTGAACTTTCTACATCTGTTTCTAATAATGATGTAATTAAGCAGAATATGTCTCTGCAAGAAAGCCCACTTCCTGTTTCTAGCACAAAGGGAATCCTTCCAGTCTCTCTTGCTTTTCCCACTACTAAGATATTTGATCATGATATTAGTAAACTTACAGAAAATCACCTTTCTGTTCAGCCTTTGCATGTTACAACTCCAGCCTTTGATGACACTTCGCTTAAGCCTATGCTTAGTGCAAGCTCAGATCAAGCTCTCTTTGCCCCTCCTTATAGCAAAATGTTATCCTCGACTCAGCCGTACTTTTATGAGACCTCAGCTACATTAAATAACGAAGCCTTACTGCAATCCTCCTTCCAGTCTTCTGGCGATGGCACTCTGCTTAACACGACTGCAGTTGTGCCTAGTGATCCAATATTGGCTGAAAGCTCCAGGGTTCATAACGATAGTTCTACATTTGACCAAATATTGCATCAAATGGCACCAGGTTCTGCTACAACTGAAACCATGCTGCATTCTACATCTGCACCTTCCGTTGCTGATATGTTGTCAAACACTTTTAGTAAGCCCACAGCGTCACTTCAAGGTTTATCTGTTTCTTACACAAGTAAGGAATATGTCTCATCCAGTTTGTTTAACAGTGAAGATGTTCAGCAGGTTATGCCTTCATTGTACAGTAGCGATGTTTCCTTCCAGCTGACCAGTTTAGAAAATACAAAAGCCTTCCTCCCCCAAGCAGCGAATACCGTAACAACTCCCTTCCTAACAGGTGATACATTACCACATGTAGCTACTCCTGCAGACAGCTCTATCTCTTCAAGTGTTTTTGAAAGAAGTGAGGCTGCCAGTGTGTCTTCAAGTTCTACACTTGGGTTTGACCCTGTTCGTACGCCTGCAGTTGTTTCTGATTCTGACGTACCCATTCATCACACTCTCCCTTTACCAAATGTACACATTTCTGTTACGGCTGTTCCTCCCAAAAGTGAGATCCACGTAACTTTGAGTAGGTTGCTGGTTCCTTCTAGAGAATCCTCTGGGTTGTCTCCCAGTGTCATGTCCAGTACAGATTTGTGGCCTTCTGTAGTCGAGGATGACTACGATGAATATGATGATGGCTTCCCTGTAAGTAACTGTATCTCGTGCATTTCCCATAGAGAAGCTCAGGATATGGTAGTAGAGGAACAAAATACAAAGGTAAACAATAACAAGGATCAGAGTAACCTAATTATAAGCTCCCATTCTGAGAAACCTGAAGAAGAAGAGAAAATTTCAACTGCTGCATCAGACAGTCAGATAAACCATGCTACGGACAGACGTAATTACACATCCGTACCGACTTTGACAGCAAGTGTGACACCTAAGAAGCACAACGACCCGACAGTTTTGGAGAACCACATTCAGACTGCTAGTATCCCATTGCAGAACACATCAGAGTCTAAGTCTTGGGCTGTTTTTACAAGTGATGAAGAAAGTGGTTCTGGCCAAGGTACCTCAGATAGCCTTAATGATAATGAAACTTCAACAGATTTCAGTTTTCCTGACCTTAATGAGAAAGACACTGAAGGGGCAGTTGAAGCAGGTAACTCAGAATTAACTCCTGGATCATCACAGTCATCAGCCTCATCTGTTACTAGTGATCACTCATCAGTGTTCAACATCTCTGAGGCAGGTTAGTTATGGATAAGTCTAATAAATACCGTGGAAAGCTCTGAGGGGATACTTTTGTGCCAATAGGAAATGAGAAGGTATATCTACATATAATGAAAGGAGAACATAACAGTGCCAGTGGGTGTAATTAAGGAAGCACTGGGGAGCAGGGGGTGCATGCTGAGCTGGCTATCTTGTGAATGCTACTTCTGGCTACTTAAAACTGCACCCAAAATATTCTTCAGTAAGAAGATTCATGCTCTGCTTTTGGATAGATGCGTACTGTCAGCAAAAGTTGGGTGGTAAACAATCTGAAACCATATTTTGTTTCAATGTTAATTGTTTAATTTTATGTTTAAAGGTTTAAAAGGGTCATAAGTTCTCTGTACAAAGATAAGTGCTGCCCTTCCGTAATGCCTTACGGAATTACACCAGGGGAAGCATACCTCTGAGATTCTGGTTTTTAACTTACAGCAGCATATTTCCTCCTTGTGGGTTTTTTTTTGTTTGTGTGGTTTGGTTTTATTGTTTCTTTGTTTTGTTGGATTTTTTTTGTTTTGTTTTGGGGGGTTGCTTTGTTTTTGGTTTTGGGTTTATTTTATTTTTAAGATGTATTGATCAAGGAAGAAGATGCTTCAGCTTGATTCTGATTCATCTTAACTCATAAAAACATTCATGTTCATTCTTTTCAATCTTACTCGGATTTCAGTAAGATGCAGACTTTTTGTGCCAAATTAGCATATTTCAAAATTATATAGAGTCAGATTCTCCTGATCCTGTTTATATCGAGTTCTGTTTTCCTATTTAAGTCCTCTTAAAGTCAGCAAGAATATTTATGATCTGTGATTCGAAGGATAAAGTCAGAAGGCAAAACTGAACCTTGCATAGATGAAAACCTGTCAAATATAAAGCATTTCCTTTTTATTTAAAAATGCATTGTGAAGAACTTGAAGTATTCAGACATGTAATTTGCATTGCTTTTTGTTAGAGTATTGAAAATCCAAGAGTAAAGTCAGAAACAATCTATGATGTTTTAAAAAAAACAAAAAAGAACAATAAACCCAAACAAGGTTAAATTGATACTTTAGAAAATAAACTGGACTTCCATTTAGTACACACAGCATCTGTAGAGGGCAGTATCACTCAACTAAACCCACTACGGAATGGAATCCACAAAGCATGGGAAATTTTCAGCCCAGTTTGACAAATACACAGCTAAATCATGCAAGGTCATATTACTCACGAGCTATAAAATACTAATGCTAAAAGGTGGTAAATAGAGACTCTCTGTAGCTGGGGCTAGTAGAATGTGAAAAACAGAAATTAAAAATCAAAATAAAAATGAAAACATACTGAAATTATTAGGAGTTCTAATAAGGTAGGTGTTACAAAACTGAATCAGTAAGTGAAATAGTTCAGTTGGTAAGTAGCTACCAAAATGCATAGCATTTCTTTAAAAATCAGCAAAAATAATATCAATATTTCAAAATCTATGTTACTAATGTGACTGTTACCATAAGAGATTTATAGTTTACATAATGGGTGTCTTTAAAATTGTTACTGATAGTAGCACAAAAAGGTTTATACGTTACTGAGGTAGTATTAGTACAGCAGACTTAGAGTTTGTCTTTTAAGTATTATTGAAAGACATTATACAGTATCATTTCATGTACATTAATTTTTCCAATAAATGATGCCAAATACTGTCTTTTAATAAACTGAAAATTCTATGTGAGCATGTCTTAACATGGTCTCCTGTAAATCAAAGACATCTTTGCTTAACTCAATTATAAAGAAATTAAACACACAAACAAACAAACAAAAAATCTTAGCTAAGTACTTACATGTTACAGTGAATTGACCAGAAATTGATGAAATGTCTTCTTCCTGTGACCATTACAGGAAAAAATGTCGTTTAAACTTTTCCCAGTCTTTGTAGTTGCTGATGCATAATTATGCTTGTTCTGAAGTAGAGCTTTCTCTGTAAAGCCTTTATGGCTACCTAAACCTTTCAACTTACACTGAAAAAAATATAAGTTAACATAAAGAAATATGAAGTAGATCCAAAGACATCAGTTATTAGGGAGCAAAGAAATCTACAATAGTTGTGACTGCCAACATTGGTGTGATGACCAAGGAGGAAAGAAACCCTCTGTTACAGGAGGAGCTTTCTCTTCAGTCCCCATAGAAGGTATCCCACTAAGATTTGGTCGTGCAGTTTGATGGAACCCTGCCATCACACTGGTAAGACTGGGCCATGAATTAGTCCAGAGTTGGACAAGCAAGTATGAATGCTTCAAAGGGATCATATTCTGATCTCTTATGCATACGTGTAGGGTTTTTTCTGAAATCAATAGAAAGTACTGGTTTTGGCCTACACACCAGAAACTTGGGACAGATTTTTCAAAAGTAACTTATATCTGCAGTCACTTTGCCTAGTGAGCTAGCGTATTTAAAGAGTAGCGAGTGATTTGTGTGTTAGAGTACTTTGAACTAAAACCAAGAAGATGTCTGCAAGATCAGAGCCTAGACCTTTTGACATGCAAAGCCCTGAAAGCCCCGAAACTCAGGAAAATGGAAGCATACAGAGAGTTGACTGGAAATCTGTGCTGTGTGAAGCTGTTTAGGTTTTGTTGTCCTACTGAGAACATGTGATTTGTTGTTTTTTGTTTTTTTTTTTTCAGATCCAATTCCTTTCCCTCCTCCCTTTTGTCTGAAAACTTTTTATTCATGTAGAATTTGTCCCTTGAAATCCCAGTGCAGTGCAGCTGATTTCTACACAGCAAAGTTCTGCTCCTGTACAGAACATTCATTGAATTAGGACTGTTCACAAAAGCAGAAAACATTATTAGAAAATCTAGGGATTTAATTCTAAGAAGGGCAAAAGTGCTTATTTTTGTGTTTGGACTCATATAATGGTCACAGATCACAGTAAACTGCACATATTGAAAAGGATCTGCCATTTTGTGTCAAAACCACAGTTTTAAAGTGTTTACTTCTCGATGTATGATCAAAGTCAAAAATCCAGGATTGGTCTCATCCACATTCTGTTCCCTTATTATATGAGATTGTAAAGTACATTGTTTTAATCTTTGTACAGATTCCTATGCCCAAATATTCCTGTCACCCAGCATTACAAGGCTGACAGAAATGTGAAATCCAGATAATTTCTAAATGCTAATTTGATCACCTCCAAAGATGGAAATTTAATTCTGGCTCCAGTATAGTTGTGGGAGGAATTACTGCAATTGGATTCAAAGGAAGCAGAATGAATCTAGAAGGAGAGTTACAGAATGGGCACTGTATTGAAATACAGAAGACTTAACTGCAATCCATCAAGCACATAGAGACTATTGTAAGAAAATTTTCCTATTAAGCTATTATCCAGAGAAGTGATTTGCATTATATGAGTGACAGTTTAGCATCAAAATGTTCTTTACACATTCCAATATTATATATTCAGGTCCCTTAACTCAGTTGGCTTTCAGCTAATAAACAGATGAAAATTAAAAACTTTCTTCTCCTATATTTTAACATCAATCTGCTATTCTTACAAAGAGAAGTCTCCACTGCTGGAAGGCTGAGTCACATAAGCTTGAACACTTTCCTTTACCTTCTATCTGCTTATTTTCTGTAAGCTGGTTTGCAAATGTATACACTTTCTGCAGTACATAGTAAAAAATAGAGGTAAGTGGTATTAAATAGGCTCATAATAAAACACATTCACTCATACTGTGCATTTCTCAGATTTTAAACATGGACTGTTTCAATTTTCTCTGACTGCAGAGGCAAGTAATAGTAGCCATGAGTCTCGTATCGGTCTAGCTGAGAGTCTGGAATCAGAGAAGAAGACAGTTATACCACTTGTGGTCGTATCAGCCCTGACTTTTATCTGTCTAGTGATTCTTGTGGGTATTCTCATATACTGGAGGTAAGTTGTTTTTCGGTTGTTTTGGGGGTTTTTTAGTTCTAAAGAGCACTGATTTCAAAAATATGATTGACAACTGTTGTGTTGGTTTACAGAAGGGAGACTGGATCTTGTCTCTCAAAGTATCTTATGTATTGTGCCCAGTGCTATGGTGATAAAAAGCTGACAAAATAAGGTGTTTTCTGTCCAGAATGCTCAACTACAATTCTTTTTATTTCCATATTGAGACATTTTAGTAAACAATTATTTGTGCCTAGAAACCAAGTGACTTAACAGACCACTGGGAAGAACAGGAGAAAAGAAGAAAAATAGATAACATGGCATGGGATTGTTTCTTAATTTTCCAATCTTTTAACAGTTAAAAAACGTAGTTGTGAATTTTGGATGAGAATCTATGGTCCTCAACAGGCCTGTGTGAATATGCAATTCATATAGGACTGTAAGAGTGTGCTGTAGCTGACGTTGTATGCAAGACAGAAATGGGATAGTGTAAAGATACTGTAATAACATAACTGTTTTAAGATCGTTTACTGTGTAGCTCTTACGATTTTCTGTGATTAAGTTGTTCTACTTTGTGATTCTGCCAAACCAAAACTTGCCCCCCAGACTTTCAAACCATCCAGCAGGTAACTAAGGATGTGTTTCATGTGCACACACATGCTCAGGTGCCCTCATAGATGTGTTTCTCTGTGAGTTGGTAAATTGATAAGATAGAAAGAAAAAAAAATTAGTCTAAAGAGAAGTGATAGCTACAAGTCATGATAACATAATCCATGAAGGCAAAACACTGTACTGTGAAATAAAACAGACCAGCTGGTATAGATAGCACAGATGTCTTCTGTACAGCTGAATTCTCTTCCCTCACGGGATAAAAGCAGAGTGGCTGCATTCACATCACCTGCTGGGAATCGTCTTTGTGCTGTGCTAACCCCAAAGTGTCTGAAGCATTTTGTGAAATAATGTGAGTTGCCCTGAGCTAAAAGCATACCAGGAATCTAGTTAGCCATGTGGCAGTGCTCAAGCCTTTGGATCTGTTACTTTGATTCTACAGAGAACCAGTCTTCCTAGGCACACATCTGCTTAAGCCATCATAGGGTTTTCAAATTCCATTCACTACTCTAACACTTTCTTGAGTGCACATGTTGCCAAGGAGGAAATTCAGTGGTGGTTTAGAAGGGGAAAATAAATTGGTAAAACTTCCTGCCATGGAGATTTGTACTGTTTAGTGATTGCCAGGAACTGTTAGTGCCAACCCTGTTACTGCTTCTGCAGTGCTAGCAAAAACTAGCAGCAAGAAACAGGATCATTGCTTTTCCAGGAGCTGTACAGACAAGGAGGAAGGCAAATCTGAATATCTTACAAATGAGAGAGCTTCCAGAGCTTGTTTCTTCTTTGTTTGTTTGGGTTTTTGTTTTCTTTTCTATACTCAATCCTACTTAACTTAAATTGTATAAAAGTGGTGAAGAACCAGGAACTAGGGCCCAAACTGCCTGCCTACTAACTACTGTAATCTCTAGGATATGATGTCAGGGTTGTGCTTACTGAATTTTCTTCTAGTCTTCTGACACTGGTTTTGGATCAGCCCAGCAGGGTATTTTCCATGTGGGGACAGAATACATCCTGTCCCTGAACAGAGTAGGCTTAAGAAATTGAGTCTGATCTTCCTTTGTTCAAGGCAAGTGTTCTAGAGAGTCAGCCAGTCTTTGGCATGATTAAAGACACTTCTGAGCAATGACTTTTCAGAAAGATTTTCTTTCTAGAGAAGCAGTTAATTGCCATAAGAACTGCACATTTATTTTCTTGATTTATGTCTAGCTGAATAATTATACTGTCCCTCACAGGATTTCCAGCTAACCACTTTCATACTAAGAACCTTTTCCTGTCCTTCATGTTACACAACGTGAACATTCACATTCATCTTCCAATAGGTCTCATCCCTGATGCTAAATAGTATTTGAAATCTCTTCTGTGTGCCAAAGAATACCATCCTTATTAAGACCCAGATTGTACAGTGCAGTTCTCGTAATCCTACACGTTACATGCTTGTTTTTGTCAAATAACATTGTGTTCATTTTGTATTCTTTCTCTGGGAATGAACAATTCTGTTACATAGGTCTTTGAAAATAAAACAAAAATCCTGTTAGCAGTAATATCTTCTTGACTTGAATTTAATCTTTTCTGTATTTCTTTTGTAGTACAAAGTAAAATGTGGAGCTCTTTTTTTGCTAATCCTCAAGAAAATTTTCTTGGCATTATGATAACACCAGTAACATGTTTCTTATTTCAGAGGAATGAAGCATGTATTATGAAGCATGAAGGATGTATTGTAGGTAGGACTTTTTGGCCCTCTTTCAGAGGTGCCAAGACCCTTACTTCTTTTTAAAGCCTGGGAAAAATCAAAACATTAAGTTCATCACTATGTAGTTGAGCCTGGAAAATGTTAGTATAAGGTCTATAAGAATTTTTATGGTTAGATTTATTTTCATAGAATCATAGAATACCAGATTGAAACGGACCTCAAGGATCATCTGGTCCGATCTTTCAAGGTAAAAAAAAAGAAAAAAAAAATTAGGTTTACAAGAAGTTACTCTATATTCCTCTGGTAACAATACTCAAAAAATTGTGTGGGTTTATCCTAGCTGTGTATTTGAGTGAATAGTGCTTTGAGTTGTTTCCACTATTTGCTCCTAATTTGGATATGCAAAAGATGTGTTTAATATGTAAAAGGTGTGTTCTTTGATTTAAAAACAATCTCTACCAAAAGAGACAATTTCCAGTTTCTCAAGGTTACAAAAAGGCAAAATTATGATGTTCTTCACTTGAATTACTTGTATCAGAAAAATAATTCTGTACCATCTGTTGTTTGGGTTTTGGGGTTTTCTTTTACATGAAATTGTTAATCAGCACTCGAGGAAATTCCCCAATCTCTTCACTCTCATTAGGCACAATTTCAATCTTTCTGTGATAAAATATTCCTTTCTCTGACAGGGATGAAAACTTCTAATGGCAATTTTGTCTAAAGATTGTATAATTGCCAGTAAGAAAATATGCTGGTTTGAACTACCCTAGTTCTGTGTATCAAATCTTTTGTAATTCAAGCAATTTTCAAGCAATGTCATTTTCCTTTCTATTCTTCAGCATGATTAAGATTACAGTGGAATAAACAAGAAGATTCTTTTGCCCACTTAATGGCCTTGTCCAGATAGATTCTAGACAGCTTTAGAGAGAATTTTCTGTCCAAATCTAGTGTCTATCCATCTCCCTCAGTATCTATTGACTTGGCTGAGTCCTTGCATCAGGGATATCTGAATCTTCTTGCTCTGTCCTTTTACTTTCTGTATGGCTTCATCATTCCCATTTTGCTGAATTAACCATATCTGTTAAGGTGACTGAAGTTCAGAGTTTCTCTGTGTCAACATATAGTCTGCTGGAAATGGCCTATGCATGTGTGTACTGTTTTGGAGCAGTTGATGGAAGTCATCAGTGAAAACAAACCTAATGAAATGATGTATAGGAGGAAATGTCAGGCTGTTTGTGCAGATCTGTTTTTATTACAGTTATCATAGGAAGACCTTTGAAAATGGTAAAATGGTAACAATTGTCAGTGGGAGTTGTACCAGTCAAGATTCTTTCAAGCAGATATATGCGAATCTCAGTAAGAGACTAGCTCTAATAATGGGAACAGAAACTGCTACTGCAGTTCCAGCTACATTTCTATCTGTAGACATAGTGAGTATCAGCTGGCTGTTGAGAAGCCTCCTCTAAGAGGAGTAACTTCTAAGTTAGAAGTTCTAAGTTATGTGACAGCAGTGCTTCAGAAATGACCAACCCAACAGAAGACAACACCCTGAGTAGTCATTTAAAATTGTAACTTTCCTCTGCCACCCTACATCTTTGAAATACAGCTGGCAGAGAGTGCTCATTTTCTTACCTGTGATTTGAACCAATGCCTCGAGTCCTGTGTCAAGTTTATGAGAACAGTGTTGAGAACCCTTTCTAAGGGCAGCTAAACTCACACAAGAAAATTATAAATAAAAGTGTTATTAAAATTTTTAAATTAACATATCTGACAAGCAGTTAAAAATAATTTGAATCATTTAAAAATCATTTAAAAAATATTTTGAATAATTGCATCCATTAAGGGTCCGTGTAAAGCTCCTCTGTATCCATTGGATCTTTAAATAATTGGAACCATTTAAAATAAATTCTGTAAGTGTTTGAGAACATCTGTTGGCAGGTATGCTGTGAGCACAAAAGATGCTGAAATTCTCAGAGGAAATAATCGTGCTTCTAAGACCATTCTTGGTGCGCAGTGGATGTACTGTCACACATGCCTCTGACCTCAGAGGTTTGTCCAACACAAGCAGTGAACACCCTGCTCACACACACACCCCCGTGCACACACAGTGCCATGCTGTCTTGCCTGCCTTGGTTACAATCCCAATCAAGTTCTGAGTAGCTTCTCCCCTGCCCCAAGGGAGAAGTAGGCAGCACACACCCTCAGCCAAGGTCCGTGGGCCCACGCTACAGAAAATTCACATCCTCTGCAGCCTGAGCCTTGTGCCAAGTACTTTACATGTAAGTGTTCATTCAGATCCAGTATCCCTCCTGGTAAACCAAATTGCTGCTGCTGCTGCATGCCTTCCTGTACAGATACAGACACTCTAGTTCAATGATTTAGCACTATCTCCATATAAAAAGTGGGTGTTCGAAGAAGTGCAGCGTCTAAATTACAAATTATAGTTTTAGGTTGAGGATCTAAGTGCTGTAATGAAAGGTGTAAATTAAATAATCAGATTAACATTGAGTGATGGGACCTTTGTCTGGAAGTTTGAAATAGTCATCACTTTTTTCATTAACAACAAGTGATAATTAACGAGACATGGTTAGCAAGACATTAGCCTCAGTCGTGAAGGCTTTCACTGCTGATGCAGAAGCAGATGGAGTGCCTATTTATGAGTATTATTACAGGTTAAGTCAACTGCTATGAATCTGTCTTCCAAATGTGCTAAGGGTGTAATTTATTTTCAGCCACAATTAACTTGCTAAAGATACAGTAGCTCAGTGAGGGCTAGTGAATGTATGGCATATTATGAGGGCATTTTAAGTGCTGCTTTAGATGTGAAAGCCATTATGCTAATTAAATGATTTTAGCTCAATCTTTTCTCATGCAAGGATATGATACTGTTGGTTGTCTGTAATGTAGTCCATAAACGTGTATGATCATTGTTCATAAGCAGTCAGCATTAGAAGGAGGACATATTTTGTTTTTTGGGATGATTGACATGTTTGGTTGCCTGGTGTTGGTTTTAATAAGTACAGTACCTCAGCATTTCCTGTGCCTAGCAGGCAGGGTGTTCCAAAAGTATTTAGTGACTTCAAGTGCTTTGATACTTGCCTACCTGTCACAGACATTTCATGAACAGTCCTGAAACTACCTCCCCAGTATTATGCTAGCACTAAGACAGCCTCTTTCACCTCAGCAGCCCCTAATTCTGTGGAGTGCTAATGTTAGAACCTCCTAAAAAATTAGAAGGGTGTTTCCAAGCACATCCTGAATGTGTTCTTGGTCTGCATCCAGAATTGACATTTCTAAGTAAAAAACTAGGTACATAATGGATAGTATTACACCAAATGTGTCATGCAAAGCAGAGCTCCTCTTTGAACATCACAAATATGGTTTTAGAAGATTCCAGATGGACTCCAAATTTAATTGTCATGTGAATCACCACAGCTATTTTGCATGTGAGAATTTTCCTTTCCATGTAGCTGTCCACTTTTTCTTGTATTTTAAGAGAATCTGCATTGTACAGAGACAGAAAATTCCCAACACATTCCAAGAGTATGGGCATGTTTCCCAGAGGCTTAGTTCAAATAAGCTTACCAATGTCTTTATGATCATCATTAATGTTTCTGGAAAGAATGACAAGATTGACATATTCCCTGTTTCTCAAAGTAGCTTCGAAATTTCTTTTTGATTATAAAAACTATAGCACAGCTTTTATCAGTGCAATGATACAGAAAGAGTGCAGAAAATAGCAAATAGTCATACCATAGCTTCAGCCAACAGCTTTGAAGAGGCAGAATCTTGTAAATATAAAATGAGATTAATATTTTTCTGTTGCATATATTTCTTTTTAAATTTAATGATTAGTGAATAATATTTCAAACAGATTAGGTGACCCGGAGTAAAGATTGTTATTAGCATGTCTAATCATATGGAAATTTTTTAATTAAGGAGGCTTTGCAATGCTTACAGCATCAGTTGGTTATTTAGTCCCTTGAATAGCTTGGAGTCTTAACAGATGCTATTCTTATTATCTTCACATCTGGATTACAGCACAGATACAAATAACATTGTGGGTCACAGTTAAGGTTGATTCCATTTGTATTCATACTTCAATGTTTTTCCAACAAAGCTAGCATCTCCTGGAGTCAGAAGTTCTCCTGTTTCTGCCTGTCAACTTTGGGAAGTCCCTCCGTGCTGCGATTACATTATGCAGAAATTGCTTAGCCCCAGCCATGGCAGTGCCAGAGCCGCTGTTTGACGCGTGGTGCCCATTACTGCATTTCTGTGTCTGCAGTAGGGTCTGTCGATGAATTACCAGATCTGGGCTTGTATACTGCTCCAGCTTCAGGCTAGCATAATCTTATGAAAGGGAACAGTAATTATGTGTGCAAATTTGGATAAGCAAGGAAAACAGCAGCATTTGTTATACTTGTTGTGCAGCATCTACAGTAGCTCCTGATGCAGAGTTCCTCCTTCAGCTTTCGCTATGTCTGATCTGTGCTCTGTCTTCTGCCTCTGGTATAGGTAAAGATACATGAACTATGTATTATGCTGACTTAATGTAATGTCTTCAATTTGTATGCAGAATTTGATGGGGAATATTTATATTATAGCAGTAGTACTTGACAGTCCATGAAAACTGTTTCTCAAACCCATGATATTCTTTCTTAATAATGCCAGAATTCCAAAAGGTCTAGGATAATGTTTTATATTTTGCAATATTTATTTATGTTTCTTCCCCTATAGGAAATGTTTCCAGACTGCTCACTTTTATTTAGAAGACAATACATCACCTCGAGTGATTTCTGCTCCCCCAGCTCCAATCTTCCCAGTCTCAGGTATTTTTTGTCAACTGTTTTGTGGGTTTGTGTTAGCTGTTGGAAGATGCTGCCTTGTGTGTGCCCTTATGAATTCTTCACATACTGTACTATCTGTGAACCAGAGATTTGTACCCTCTTGTACCAGTAACACTAGTCTCTGCCTATGTCAAGTGCACCTGTTTGTTACTGGTATTCTCTCCTATAGGTAACATAGAAGAGAAATATCCTCACCATACAGAGTTGTCTCAAAGATATGATGTGCCTTCTAGCCATCTGAGGTGTAGCTTCACTAGAAATGGCTGCTAGTGTAACCCTTGAGCCACACTACATAGCTCTTGTTCACTGTCACAGAGGATTATACCACCAACATATTTACTGTATTTCTGGTTTAATTAAATTTGTCACCTATGCACAGAATGTGACCTATTCTTTTTCACAGCAGGACCAATATATGCCTCATCTATCTGCATTTCATTTGCAATTACAACTCTAACTTACTGATTCACTAGCATAGTTACTATTGATAAACTTCTCTGTGAGCCTCTCATAAAAATCATACACAAGTGCAGAGTATTAGTAACATCTTCTGGTTCCATATCCACCACAGTGTTTTGGAGTTGCCTCAAAGCTGTTTCTTTTCTTTCCTCCTCAACAAGTATCAGAGGAGTATGTGCAGCCATCCCAGCTGTCTCAGTCTGAATGGAATGAAAAATACCTTAAATAGATTAATTCTGCAGCAGATCCCAAGCCACATTTTCACCCATGAGAAATCTCACTACACAATTCTTGTGCAAACTGGGCTATTACACAGGGGGATGGATTCCCTTGGAATGGCTAAGGGAAACAAAATCATCCCTTGTGTAGATAATGAGTATACACAATTAACCAAATCCCAAACATTAGGCTTCTGTTGTAACTGAATTGTAGGCATCTTTAAATGCCTTTTGTATTGATTGCTATTGTTAGGAGATGTTTTGTTAGGAGTTGTATTGTTAGGAGACCTTTTTGTGAATGCTTAATAAGTACAGGTGTAGCTTGATTTCAGAAAACATGTGATTATATATGAATGTCAAGTGGAATTATAGGGAATATCTGCCCTTAACTCTCTGTCATTAACTATATTGCAGTATAACTGTATCATTTTCTTGCAGTTTTTCGGACCAGCTCACCCCAGGGAGCTGTGTTTTGATGCTGGAGGTTTTCCTTCTGAAATACTTATAAATATTAACTTTAAGAGAAAATTGTTTCTAAGTGACTGAAAGATACATAAAATATTCTATGGAAAAAGCTGCAAGCACTGAGGAAATAGTTTTGTTTTGTTTTGCATGCAGCAGATGTCAAGTGAGGAGTTTCTGGGGTCCCTACTGCATAAATGTTTCAGCAGCTTAATTTTGCAACAGTTGAGATTAACTGCAATATAACACTGGCAGAGTATAGAGCAGGAAGAGCATTTTGTAACTGCTAAGTTTAATCTTTTATTATAACTATGACTAAAAGCACACTCCACGAATGTCATTATCTATTGAGTTTTCCCTTTGTGGGGTTTCACTGGGAGAGATAGGAGAATTGCAGTACTTCACATAATGAATTACTATCAACCTTTACATAATTTCAAGTGCTACCTGCCATCTAGATACAAAATACATTCCTAGAGTCAGAAGTGAATTGGGAGATTAATACTGACAGGGAAATAAAACAGTAATTACAATGAACCTGAGATCTCTTCTTCCTTACTGCCCCTGCTCTTAGCATCATTTACCTTCCCTTCTGCTTTTGTGTTTGCATATAATTAGAATAAACACTTTATTCCAGGTTTCATCTCCAAATTATGGAGTTAGTGTCACATATTTGTTCAGTCTCAGTTAGGCTTGACTGGATAAATTCATTTTTTGATTCAGATCCATTCATACAAGTTGAAGACCAGATAGATCTCAATACAAATCAACAAATTCTTGGTAACTGAAAGCTAAAACTAATCAGTAGCCTAAATGCTGAACATCTGCTGACGTAAATAGCAGGTCTTTGTTCAGTGTTTTTGGTGCTTCTTTCTCATATGAAACAGTGATGAAATTACAAATTGTGAAATAACACATATTCTTAATCCTTGAAGGGCTTTAAAAAAAACCCTGAAAGTATTCTTCAGAACCAAAAATAGATGAAATAATGTCATCCTTTAACAGGTAAATAACAGAACAGTTTATTTTGTTTACATGGGATATTTGCATAAAAGAGAAGATTAAAAGTCCCAAGGTTTTTGACATGATCTCTAATGAATGTTCTATACAGTTTTTCCTGTATTTGTATGAAGTAAAAAGGAGGTGTTCTGAATTACAAACATCAGATGGAAAATTCAGACTGTGTCAGCACCCAGAAGTTGCTTGAATCACATTTATTGGTTGAGAATGTAGATACTGTCTTTGTGGGTCTATAAGAAGTCTTAAACTTGAATCTTTCTCTTAAAAGCTGAAGTAGAAAGCCTGATTTGAAAAATTGTAGTCAATAATCCCAGAATCAGACATAAGATAATTATGAAAAGGTAATCATAGAATCATGGGGAGAATTGGGTAAGAAATCCCTACTAGAAGTGCTCACTAAGGCAGTGAAAGATGAAAATTAGTTGTTGTTTCCTTTGGATGCCAGTGCAAACCTGAAACATGTCCATTAAGATTATCCTACTGGCATAATGCTGCATTAATTTAGTAGTCTTGGGACTATGTGCCTCGTCCATGTACTGTATCAGAGTCCCAGTGCAACGCTAATCAGCCTAAAGCACCCAGGTGACTCTGCCTGACCATTCTTTCTTTATTGGAATCATTCAGAGTTCTGCTCCTACCCTCTCCCTTTGAACACCTTGTAGCAAACCACTAATCCTCCCACTTCCCTTCACTTCACCAGAAGTTCTGAGTGCCCTTCAATTTACAGACAAGCTCAGCATCTTCTAGAGTAAGTGCCTTGATTTCAGGGACTTAAAAGACAAAGAGACCTAGCAAGGCATTTTCTAGATCTTCTTTCTGAATAGTCATTTAGAAATCTGTTAAGTGTTAGAGGATGATTTTAGAAATGTTAATAGTGTTAAAGAGTGGTTTTATTTTTGTGGGAGTTGTATATCCAAAGTTCACTGCCAAAAATTTTATTTCAGGATGTTGTGTGGATTGCCTACATATAAACTTCTTCTATATGTCACTGACTTTTTTATTCTTCATAAATATATTTTTTGTCTTTTCCCACCCCTAAGATGATGTTGGAGCAATTCCAATAAAGCATTTTCCAAAACATGTTGCAGATTTACATGCAAGTAATGGTTTTTCTGAAGAATTCGAGGTATGGCTCTATGACGTCATCTTTCTTAGCACATACAAATAATGTTAAGTTTACATGCCTGGAAGCAAAGAACTGGGCATTACTGGGGACCAATTTCATGAATGCATGTAAATTTGAGTACTGTGAGCCCAGTAAGGACTGTTTATGCATAAAGACTAGCGAGATTTCTAAAAGCTGACAGGACTGGGATGCAAATAGTTTGTCACTGTCTTATGTGTGAATAACCTATGCAAAGATAATGCAATCTGTATGGTTTATCAGTTACAGTTGTAGATCTAAAGCTTTTCCAGCCATCATGCCAATTGAATTTTGCAGAAGCTACGCACGTTTGCTTGTTTCATTTAAAAATAGTGCAAGTAATAACATGTTGCCAGACTGATTAGCAGGGGAGCTAATGTAGGCTTCATATGTGCTAGCTAAAGCTTTACAGTTCCTTTTCCTAAAGTCTATGGTACATAAGAGATATTTCAAAATTTTGAAACATATGCTCTCATGATATAATGTTACTGCCACCATATATAACTAATGAACATCATGGTTTTTCATATTTGCGTGCACTGCAAGCAGTGTAAAGATAGATATGTTCTAACTTAAGTCACTTAAGAAAAATATTATCAACTCAAACTCTGTAATTAATGCTGTGCTACTACAATTCTTGACAAGCAGTTTCTAACAAAATCAGTCAGTTGGGATGGAAATTTTTTTTCTAATCAATCTCTCTTAATTTAAAATATGATCGTAATATTCCTGCTGCAAAACCAACAATACTGAAAGTAAAAAAAAAATCATAGTTTTGCATCTTTTGGTTTTGCTTTTGTTTTCCCAGCCACTGTATTGTGATCTAATGGACCCAAAGTTCCATGTCATTCAGCTAATCTTCTTCATCAGCATTCCTGCCTCAGTTCATTTGACATTCAGAATACCCATCTGATTGTGGGACCAAGCTTGTAAACTCTTGTGAATGCCCAGTACATGTTCATATGTTGTGCATATACGCTGACAGGACTGGGCTCCAGCTAGACAGGCTGTTAGAAAGAGCAGATGCTGAACATGCATAAATACCATGGTAACAAAGTTCTTTCACCATTTGTGGGGGCAACAATACAGAAATCAAATTGTTCATCCTGAATTGTTCTTTTCCTAAAGTTGTTCTTTTCCTAAATTACAGCAGTGATCAAATATATGACATCTCACTGAGCTACACCTGCACCATCTGAAATATTTCATGCTTAACTGTTACAAAAACCTCAGTGTCCTCGTCATTTCTTGGACATCCTTTTTGGCTTTACAGATTACCTCAGAATTAGTGTCCTGGTCTTTCTCTACTGATAAAGAACCTAGAAGACACGGAAAAAATGAAATACAGTCATTGTCTTTGCAGTCAGCATTCATTTGGAGAGTACAGGGGTGATTCAGGGCTTTCATTTATACTACTGTAAAACAACTCATATTTAAAAATCTAGTTTTCAGACTTTTCATATATATATATTTAAATAGCTGAAGGTGATTAATATGAAAATAAATCCTAAAAAGTGCTGGGAAATTTTTATTATAGTACTTTTAGTGATGACAATGTATTTCCTACTGCACAATGTGAACCTTATAACTGCTTGAGTTTCCTGTCAAAGTAATCAATAAAATCAATTAATTTTATGACTCCTGATGAGTTTGTACCTGTCTTCTCAAGTCTGTCTCTCTGTATAAAGTCACTGGGTTGATGGAGAAATTGCTGGTAAACAACCATAATGCTGCCCTTCACCAGAGGGCCATGAGGCTGGCTGAGTGACACCCTGTCCTGTGCCAGTGAAGGTTTTGCAGCTGAATGCAAAGAGAGCAAAATCATTCCACAGAGAACTGATGCAGTTATAAGGACCAGTAGTAAATCCAATGAACAGTTAATTATATAGATAATCTGAATAAAGTCAGTGATGTTGCTCATATGTATAAGCTTTCACAAGCCTAAGATCTAACATTAAAGCTACAGATAGGAAAACAGATAACAGGAAATGTTAACAGGAAAAATCTTAACGGGAAAATTACCTTTTGTTTCCTTTAATCTTTACATAAAAATACTCAGCTTACTGTTATGATGGAGATATATATTGCATGACCATAACTGTTTTCCATATAGTAATTGTAATTTATATAAACACTTTTTATCCATTTGTTCTGTGCTGTGGAATTTGATTTTTTTTACTTTTTTTGCATTCATTCCCTCATTAGACACTGAAAGAGTTTTATCAGGTAAGGAATTATTTCACTGCATTTTTTTAGCAATGAAGTAGTTGTAAAATATCATAGATAACTGGGTATAAGGTTGTGGTTCTTTTCATGCTGACTTACTGTATTTTAAGACATTTTATGTATCTTAGTACTTAACTAAAGTATGACATGCTGGGTTGTTTTTTTTTCAGGAAATCCAGAGCTGTACTGTAGATCTAGGTATTACATCAGACAGCTCTAATCACCCTGAAAACAAGAATAAGAACCGATACATAAACATTGTTGCTTGTAAGTAAATGCATCACTTGGTGTTTTAAGAAAAAATTATAGGAGAGTATAGATTTATATGTTGTCAGAGGAAGAAAAAAGTACTTCTACACTGAAAGCTCTGGCTGCTCTTCAGAAAAATTCTTGGAAAGGAAAAATGTGATAATTCACATCGCTTCTAGTTAGTCCACTAGTATTCTGCTGCTTTGATGAGCATGTGTTAGCAAGATGTATTTGTGTCTTCTGTGGTGACCCAAAGGGAGTTAGGAGATTTCATTATAATGCCATTATAAAGCCAAAGAAGCTGTGTTTTGATTGCCAAAATTAATCCATCTTTGATCTGGAATAATGATGATTTATCCTCTCTAGGAGCTTCACAATCCCTGGATATATTTGCTGTCATATATAAATACAAGTCTACTGGGTTTATGTTGTATTGTGGCCTGACCAGCTTCATTAGCCAGGGTACATGTTTTCCCATTGCGTCGCCCTTCTTCACTATCCCAGATTTTTCTTCTCTAGAACACATCTTTTCGGGTTTGTTAACTTGTCTTTGTAGCTATTGCCTCTGGACTCTTGGGCGTCTTGGTGGCTTAATATATTTTTCTTAACTCTTTGTAGTACTTCAACTTTGTTCTGGTAACAAGAAGCTCTACATTAATTATATATTCAGCATTACTAGAGCTTAATACAAAAAAGAGACAGAATCGATCCATCTGGCAGAAGACAATGTAAAACAGCAGTAAGAAATCCTGTTCTTCCTGGCTGAACATACCTCTAGAGGAAAGGAGAGTCAGGGATTTTCCTCCGCCACTCTGTGTTTGTACCTAATCATACAAAAGGTGCCAACCCAGGGGCTTTGTTATCAAAGGGCAGTGCTTAAGCAGCTTAGGGCAGCTCAGGCGGCAAAAATTTCTTTGTGCAACTGACTCAAGTCTCTAGTCCATATAATCAATGCAGACTACAGAAACTTTCAGCTCTCCCTGAGGTAGCCGTTGCTGAAGCTCCTCAGCTGGCCAGCTTCTCCAAGGAAGGTCCCATCTCTTTCCCACCTCCAGACTGCTCTCTCTTTGATTTGCAATGACTCTGTCTAAACACACGTGTCTACATTTCTGAGACGTCCCAGGGCAGCGAGGACACTGTGCAGGCATTGCAGACACAACCCAAGACCTGCACAAGACCTATGTCCCTTCACAGGCAGCAGCTGTGAACATGTCAGTGTCTAAAAGGATACCAGGTGCTGCTGTTCAGGCAACTAAACTCAAAATCCCTTGAATCCTTTCATTCATTAGTTTCTTTTTCTGTGAACTAGAATTTTGAATCTGATTGATACCTGAGCACAGGGTGCTCCATGTGTTAATTGTCACTGTGTTAGCCTTATGTGTTGTAAAAATCAATTTCAGTATTTTTTTTAATTATTCTTATAGAAATAATGTAATTCTTGAAGAAAATTATGCTTATTTTCTCCCTTGCTTTAATACAGATGATCATACTAGGGTTAAATTAGCACAGCTTTCAGAAAAGGATGGAAAACTGACTGATTACATTAATGCCAACTACGTTGATGTAAGTGCGTTTTTCTACCTGCCAACCTATTATCTGTCAGTCTGTTCTGTAAATCCTGATGTATAAAGGTTAATAGATTTAATAAATAAAAAAGAACAGTATTACAGATCGTGTAAAAAACCCCTTTGAATGTCTAAGTTAAGCCTTCAAAGTTAAAGCACAGGTAAAACTCCAGTTCTTTCTTGGATCCATCTTGAAATTGTAGCAGCTGCAGTTAGTGAAGAGCTTTATGAAACAAAAAATGTTCCGTCACATCTGAGTCGTTTCAGAAGCATTTCACATCTGAATGCTTCTCCTTTTATACATTTTTGGTAAGTGATTAATTTTTCTTTCTGAGAGAATCTCATGAGAGGAAGATGCCATTTGGCTGAGAGCCTCACCGAGCTACCATTTATTCAGTTTTCGTTACCCAGTAATTTACATGTGAATGATCTTGATTAATTTTTTTAACTGCTATCATAACAGATGTCTCATAATCACTATCATGTCAACATTCTGCTGGAATGTGGGCACTTGAACATATATCCTATTTGGTAGAATGGTAAACATTGACATAACAGTTGCATTCATATGTCATCTGGTACCACAGGGTTTCTGCAATTTGGGTAGTTATAAATTCAAAAATACTTGAAAGCTTTTGAGATACTTTAAAAATAGATACATAAAATGTCATGTACTCCTCCTAACCTCCTTTTGTCATGGACTCTGATTTGATGAGTGTCATTTGTTATATTTCAATTTAGGGCTACAACAAGCCAAAAGCCTACATTGCAGCTCAAGGGCCACTAAAATCGACAGCAGAAGATTTCTGGAGAATGATATGGGAACATAACGTAGAAGTTATTGTGATGATAACTAATCTTGTTGAGAAAGGAAGGGTATGAGTACCTTTTTCTATTATTCATTTCTCTGATGTTGATAAAACTACCTCTAGCAGATTCTTTTCTCTCTTTAAAAAATCTGGTTTAGGCATTTATTGAGCAAAAAGCAAGATTTTATAGTATTTGCTTGTACTGTGATTGTCTATAGCAGTATAAAGGTGAGGATTTGTAGTATGAAACTAGAGAAGACATTTAAATTCAGTTGTCAAGAAGTCTTGAAAACATTCGAACTACAAAACTGTCTCATACTGCTCTCTGTCATTCTCTTTGTCAGGGGTGCCTTAGACCCTGGAAAGGAGAAGGCCAGAGTTTGGGTGAATTTCTCTGGATATTCACTCACTGCTCCCTGTTAACATGCTGTGGGACCCACAGTCCCTTCCCTGCTACATGACTAGACACACATCTGTCTAGTGAGACAAAATAACATCACAGGATGTGTGTTTCTCTGGTTAGGTTATGGAAGCGCGCATGCACCACAGGGTCGTGTGAGAGGATGTTTCATCACGCTCGCCATACACTGGCGGGAATGCCTAAAATGCCTTTGAGTTTTGTCACATGGCCAATTCAGCATCTACCACATGCTACAGACACAGCAAATGCAGATAAGGAGTACCGCTTCATTTGTGATACCATGTTATAAACATGTACTCTTCTAGTACTTCTAGAGAAGGCTTCCTGATCAAAAGGCTGGACACCTCAGCTCTCTACTGTGTGTTCCGTCCACCTTTGCACTCACTGATCAGATATAGAATACTCTGCCCATGCTATGAACCAACCAAAACCCACATACAGCTCTCCTGACTTGAATGTATTCCTATCATTCTTATAGTCTGACATTTTCTTTCGATTTTAGAGTGCCTACAGAATGGCAAGTTCCACAATATAGTAGTGCTGTAGCTCTTATAGTATGAAATAAATCTCTCTTTTTTTGAGTATTCCAAATAAAGTGCATCTTTTCTCAGCCATCTCTCTTTACAGCACAGAATAAATACATGTTAAATGTTCTCTTGTGCTGAAGAACATGTCTATTGCAAGCTAGGTGTGCTGAGGTGTCCCTACAAGTTTTTCTGGTTGATTGTGCTCTTGAATTTGGACATTTCAGCTTGCTGGTTGAACATTTTGTTTTCTTTCTCTTTTTCTGTTTTTCATTTGCTTTCTAACAGAGAAAATGTGACCAATACTGGCCTGCTGAAGGTAGTGAAGAATATGGGAACTTCTTGGTTACTCAGAAGAGCGTTCATGTACTGGCGTATTACACTGTGAGGAATTTTACTCTTAGAAACACCAAGATCAAAAAGGTTTGTGGCATTCTGAAAACACAATTGGGCAAAAAGGAGTGGTAATATTTGCTCAGAATATTTTTAAGGCAGTTGGTAGCTCTTTTCTGTTTTATTAAGTAAACAACATGTTGTTTATATTTAACTTTATGTGTAGCTGAGTCCTGTAGGTCTCAGCCAGCCAAGATGCTTGTCAGCTTCAGTTAATTTGACCACATTAACAAACTGAGAAAACCTTGTCCTGTAGTCCTGGTGCAATGTAGGAGCATCAGGGAAAAAGCAGTGATCACATTGGAGAGCTGATGTGGTCTTTGCCTGCCCAGTGAGCAGGAGAATACATTTTCAGGAAGAGAGCAGCAAGTAGAACACACGGTATGAATTAAATTTAAATTTCCTTTTTAAGGACAGGTGAAGCCACACCTTGTTTTATTGTCATCAGAACCAACATACTCCCAGCTCAGCAGTGTGACACTGGCTACTTTTGAGGGTGATTCTAAAATCTTTATACCTTTCAGCCACCTAAATGTTAGACATCTGGGCTCTCAGCCACCCTCTACAATTAATGCATAAGGTACAGCACTTACTGTCAAGTAATTTATTCTGCCTATTTTAGGAACCAATCTTTCAGTGCAATGACCTACTCTTTGAGGGTGTCCCTGCCTCTGAGTTGCTGCTGGGAGAGAGAGCTTAGCAAAGCAGACTGCACAAGGCTGCTTCCCTTGTAGATCACTAAAGCTAGGTGAGATGAGTCCTACTCTTTCTGCCAACCCTACAGCAGAGCAGAGTGGCAGAAATAGCTGGTGACTTCTAAGAGCAGTTGTAATTTGTTATCCCTCCAGGACTTTTAACCTTTTTTCGAAGGGACAGTGCCGGGTGATTTTTTCATTCAGTGGACAAGCTGATGGGGCAGAAGCACTGGCCCTTCCTCTTCTCTGTGAAAGCTGGAATACTGAGAGCTAGGTGGCATGCTGTTAACTAGATAGAGACAGTACTCATTGCAGAGCTATCAAGTACAGCAATACAATTTGGAAGAGCTGCCGTTCCAATGCAGGCTGATTACGTATGGAATTATTCTCCCATTGCAGGGTTCCCAGAAAGGGCGGTCCAGTGGACGTATAGTAACTCAGTACCATTATACCCAGTGGCCTGACATGGGTGTTCCAGAATACACACTGCCTGTGCTCACCTTCGTGCGGAAGGCGTCTCATGCCAAGCGCCATGCTGTCGGGCCTGTGGTGGTTCATTGCAGGTGTGGTTTTTATTGCCATAAGGTTCACTCTGCTTTTGTTTTGCAGAAAAAAANATTTTTCAGTGGTGGGCTAAGCAAAATTTCACTCTCACATTTAACAATTCCTGATGGAGTAAGATTAATTTCTTAGCTGATACTTCTATCCTTGGTAAGGCCAACTAATCACCTCTCTGTGCCACTTCTATCAATCTCCATAATGGCTGTAAACAAGATGACACTGCTCTGCACTACATTCTTTTTTTATTGAAAAATGCTTTTCTTTTTACTTTTTTGTACCTTTCTCTACTACTCTCTTGATTCCTTTGAGCTTACCCAGATCCATATAGAGCAGTAATTGTTTCATTGATGCAAATACGTCTTCAGGATGTTTTTGGCTCATGCTTTCTTTGGTGCAGGGATACTCTGTAATCCTAAGAGGAGCTCTGTCCACAAAAGAAGACTCGCTCTATTCCTGGCTGAACTACAACTCTGCTGTTTTTAACATTACTCTGTGCTCTAGCAGTCATGCGCATTGGAGGAGCATTTTGGGGAACGGTTTGAGGTCTGCATGTGCTGCAGTGTGCAGGCAGGTGTTCTGTCAGTGCTCACTAAAACCGGGCAGCTCAGGGAAAACTGGTTAAAAAGGGCTTGTAGGGCCTGGAATGACTTCACAGTACCCGTGAAGGACCAGATGATTGTAAAATATATAAGCAGGTTCTGGTTTTCCACTGTAGTACCTCACCTTTGATGGAGCATTTGGAAAGAGAGCCTCCTCATGAATTCTGTCCTTCTGGAGCTGACTCTGAGGAAGCCAACAGGTAAAGTCACCTCACAAATGCTGCAAATGAAGATATTTTCTTTCTGGGATGATCTAATCTGACTGAAATCTCTTTTTAGCATGGAAAATGAAAATTCCACATTTTGGTTGTTCTGCTTCTATCTAGATCCCACCTGTTCTTGGGAAGTTCAAACTAAGAGTTTCCCCAAAATACCAAGCCTGAGATCTATGCCAGGAGGCTGAGAGATCAGTAATACATTTTAAGTCAATTATATAGAGTTTTTAAAAGCTGGACAGTGGTAAGTTGAGTAGTTTCAGTCTGACCTCTCCATTGGGCCATGGATACAGCTCACCTCTGTTTGTAGGCACTTTTATTTGACTTTAGTTCACCTGTCCCCATGCACTGTGGAATTTCAAAAAAGTCATCTCATGTTAGAAATGTAACTTTTATTTATCTTTACAGGCTGTATGGAGGACACATAGGAGGAACTTCGTGAAAATTTTTTTAGCTATTTTTATGTTTTGGTACTTTTTATGTTTCGTATTTCGTAACAAGTGCAGATGATGTCTGGTAATCTTTATACATTTTTGTGTGCCTAATAGTGTGCTGATAGCCTGGACCTTTTGGGTTTATATCATCTTTATTTAGACAGTTTATTACGGCAATCTGAGCTCACACTACTGTTTGTGCCACCTCTGTGGAAGAAATGAGGTGACAGAATTAGCATGTATGGACTGATCGTGGATCTGCATGTAAGGGACCATGCAGACCCAGCACAGTGTTGCTGACAAGTTACATGTACCAACATACATAACATTTCCTCATCACTTAGAGGAGAATTACAACTAATTCCCATGTATGACTAGGTAACAAAAATGACATTTTGACCTTGTACTCCCTACCCACATATTTTATGAAAGAAAAAGTATTTTCATCTTACGATACAGCCATTTTTATGCTAGAGGAGTCAGAGTTCCTAACAGGAGGAGTTAATTAACCCCTTCATCTGCCTTTTCCCTTTTTAAGAAGGGTTTCAACCACTGCTTGCCCTCTTAGCTGTATCTGGAGAGAACTAAGCTTTTTCTTTTACAGATGCACTTTCAGGAGCTCTGCCACTTCCTGGGGTTTTCCTCAATCTGGTATCTTTGAAATCTTCTGTATCTGTAATGAGTGGCATAATGTAACTCTCCCTTTAAAGTATGTATTTTCAACACAGAAGAACTTGGGCACATTAACTGTGCCCAAATGCTGATGCATGCCATTCTTTCTAGGTATATATGACAAAATATCCTAAGGAATATCAGAAGCCTGAAAATTGCAGACCTGCAGGAAACCCCTTAGTTCTATTTCAGTTGATACTTCAAAAAATTTAAAAAAATGGACACTTCAAAAATAGTTTGAGAAAATGATCTTTAGATATCTTCTTACACAGAGAAAAAGATGAGTTGGATTTTCCTTCATTACCAGCCTTGAAGTTTAGCAAAGTAATAGAATCATGTAATAATATGATTTGTAGAGGAAAACCTTACCTACACAATTTGGTTTAAAAAAAAAAAAGCTATGTATAAGTATCACTTCTTTTTGTTATTGTTTTACTTCAGGCTCAAGACTGTTTTTTTGTTTTATAGTGCTGGTGTTGGAAGGACAGGCACATACATAGTGTTAGACAGCATGCTGCAGCAAATTCAGCATGAGGGGACAGTCAACATATTTGGATTCTTAAAACACATCCGTACTCAGAGGAACTACTTGGTGCAGACTGAGGTAAGACTGAAATATACCTAGTGTATATGACAGATTACAACTCTTTGCAGGAGGAAAGATGATACAGCCTTCTTTTTGGCACCACCAGACAGACTGGTATCCAGTGTCATCCCTTTTGCTTCCCTTGTTTTTATACAGACATTCTGCTAAGATCACTGAGAGCAATGCTCTAGAAATGACCTATCTGTGGGCTCTTGTCTGTTTGTTGGGGAGAACTCAGAAGAGAGAAAGTGTATAAATTATGCTTCCTGCATTATGACTTTCTTGGTATTTTTGTAATAGATTATTTAAGGAAACACCATTGTTAGGTGTTCCAGTCTTCACTGAATCTGATCAAAATAGTTGATACAGGCAATAAAAAGTAGGAAAAAACCCCTGTTTCNCATTGCATATGTTGTGCTCGTAGATGTGTACTGTCACTGCAAAGGGATGGCCTTCACTGTAGGGGTTCAGTTCTTAGAAAGCTCTCCTATGGCAGCACGTTGTGAAGGTATACTGACCACATCAGATGTGGCAGCTTAGCCAGAGGTATCCAGGGGAATCTGAGAATCATTAGAGCTTGNTGCAGCAAATTCAGCATGAGGGGACAGTCAACATATTTGGATTCTTAAAACACATCCGTACTCAGAGGAACTACTTGGTGCAGACTGAGGTAAGACTGAAATATACCTAGTGTATATGACAGATTACAACTCTTTGCAGGAGGAAAGATGATACAGCCTTCTTTTTGGCACCACCAGACAGACTGGTATCCAGTGTCATCCCTTTTGCTTCCCTTGTTTTTATACAGACATTCTGCTAAGATCACTGAGAGCAATGCTCTAGAAATGACCTATCTGTGGGCTCTTGTCTGTTTGTTGGGGAGAACTCAGAAGAGAGAAAGTGTATAAATTATGCTTCCTGCATTATGACTTTCTTGGTATTTTTGTAATAGATTATTTAAGGAAACACCATTGTTAGGTGTTCCAGTCTTCACTGAATCTGATCAAAATAGTTGATACAGGCAATAAAAAGTAGGAAAAAAACCCTGTTTCAGACAGAAGATTATCTATAGCTGCTCTAAACTGAAGAGTGCATAGTGAAAGACCAGAAGAAAACAATAAGGACAACAGCAGGACATTGAAAAGTCTATTTCAGGTTTCAGGAACAGGTGGTTAGATTCCCCAGTGCCTTTCAATAGAAAAAAAAGTTAATCAACAACAGCATGGGCATTCTTGTTCCAAAGGATGTGAGAGAGAAAATCGAGGATAGCAGTAGGAACTGGCAGTTCTCTCTTTATGGCGAGAAAGACGGGGAGAGCCACATAACAAGCTGACTTGAAAATTTCACTCAAGCTTATGCTTGCATTTTTAACTCTGTTCTGNTAGGAGCAATACATCTTCATTCACGATGCACTGGTTGAAGCGATACTCAGTAAAGAAACAGAAGTTCTTGAGACTCACATCCATGCCTATGTTAATGCTCTCTTGATACCTGGACCAACAGGAAAGACCAGACTGGAGAAACAGTTCAAGGTGAGATCTCCAAGATAATAACATGAAAAAGTTCAGACTTGCAAGCGTGAATGACTTAAAAGTAGGTATCTCAACACCACTCTAAAATTTAGCTGCTGAGTCTAAATTCAGAGCAATTTATCAAATGCATGCAGTCAGCTGGCACAAAAGCATCCTTTGCATACTCAAAGGAATTAAAAAAAAAAAGTAACCAAATAAATGAACAAAAAAAAAAAAAAAAAAAAGGGAGAGAGAGAAATAAGCCAGTAAGTGGATTTTGGAAAATCTAACTACATGCCTTTGCATGAAGATCCCAAAAGTTAAAGAATGTCATTCTGGCAAAAATGCCATGAGCTGTACTGGTCAATCAGCATACTCCCCTCAGTGTACAACACTGGCCAGAAGACAGTCTTCACCTCAGCAGGCAGTAAGTGAACACCATGGAGCTTGTGGATCAGTGTTTACAGGACTTTCGGTCACCCAGAGGAAGAGCAGAAGCAGCCAGCTAACAGCTCATTGACTCAGGGGAAGAAGGGAAGCCTCACTGGGCCACTTATAGAGGAAACACAGAAAATCCTACCTTTGAAAATTATTTTGAATGCAGAAAAGTAAATCACACTTAAATGTTTTCCAGATTATATTGCAAAAGAGACTTTTCTCTCCCTAATTTAACAGGAAATCAATTACTGAAAACTTTCACTCAAAGGATTTTAATTCTAAGAAGGACCATGTGAGATAATGTGTATTGTTTCTACAACTAGCTATTGGATCAGAAGTAAAAAATTTAAGCAGATAAATCTGTAGATACTTTCAGTAGATAATGAGGCTGTAAACAATATTCATATATTTATTTTCTGAAGTCTTTTGGTCACATAGGCTCAGTAACTAGTATTTCTTCAAGATAATGAACAATACTGAACAGAATATGAACAACATGCCAATGGACTCCACAGTTTATTTCTATCCTGGCCTGAATGACAGGACAATGTTGCCCTATTTTTTTCCTAGGGAAAAGTAGGGACTGTTATCTCAGCTTTGATGTGCTTGGAAAAGTAAGCATCCCACCTTCTCAACACTGATGACATGATAAAACACATAATATGTACAGAGTGTAAATATTTATAAGTAGAGTGTGCAAAGTACAAACTGCAGAAGCCCTGTAATGCTCCAATTTCAAAAGATTAAATAAGACCAGAAAGGGACATGTCTCATTCAATCTTAATTTTCCTTTGCAAGCTAAAACTTTTAGGATAAAATAAAATAAAATAGTCTTATAAAACTGAGGTATTATTTTAGATTAAAAATAGTGTAGTCTAATTTGTCTTGACAGAACATCCCAGTTTTGCTAGCTGTTTTTCCAAAGCAGGTGACTTCTGAAAGCTACACATGCCCAGCCCAAAGCACCACAGAAAAGTCTTCTGAATTCTTACGGACATTCTAATTAACACAGTTTATTTTACTAGTGTTTTTTAATTAAAAAAAAAAAAAATCCACAACCTTAAAAACTAGGAAAAAAACTGCTTTCCAGACTTATTTCATGCCTAAGCAGTGTGTATACTCCATTGTAGTGAGCTATATATACATTTATATATACATACTAGCTCTTTCTCATACTCTTGTCTGTTTGATGTATTAATTGAAACAAGTCAGTCAATGAGAGACACATCCTCCCCCCAGATCAGTCCTCTCACAGTTTGGAGAGAAAATCGGCAAGCTCAAAACTGGGATATCTAGACCTGTGCCACACCAGGAGCTAAAATATCTGTATAACAATGCTGATTTTTCTGCACAGGCTAATTGCTTTTTACCAAAACAATGCTGTTTTCCAAATGCTGTTTTCCAAAACAATTTAAAGTTGCACAAACAGCTATGCAAGCAAAATGGAAGTGGCACTGGGGTGGCAACAAGCAGTGGGAGGCTGCATGTGGGAGCAACATGAAGTGGCATTTCCTTTAAAGCTGTGCTTATGGACCTAGGGCTCAAGAATCATTTGACCTGATAAAATAGTGGAAGAGAAAAAGATTCTGATGACTTGCTAACTAGATTATCCAGATTACTAGGTTCCTCAAGTTAAGAGGGACAGCTAACCTGCAGCATGGGCACCCTTCTATTTAATACAACTGATGAAGGAATAGCTTTTGTGCAGTGACTAGTTTGTTTTATGTGTTTATTTGTTTGTTTCAGTTACTGAGCCAGTCTAACACACAGCAGTGTGATTATTCAACTGCACTCAAACAGTGTAACAGAGAAAAGAATCGAACTTCATCCATCATTCCTGGTAAGCTTGTTCAGGTCAGCTACTCAGGATGCCAAAATGTTTACGAACTGTCTGTCAAACTTTTAACTGTTCCTCAGAAGAGATGAAGACATTTGCATTGATGTAGAACAGCGCTTTGTAAAGTACTTTTAGTGAAGGAATGATTTGTCTAAGTACTACATGTATAGGAAAACAAAATAGATGTCTGGGTAACACTTCATCCTGATTGATGGATCTTAGTGTTATCATTACTATGAGATATGCAAAATAATTGCTAAAATACATGAGTCATTGCAACATCTGTACTAGTTCATGATTGCTTTTTTACAGTGGAGAGATCTAGAGTGGGTATCTCATCGCTGTCTGGGGAAGGGACAGACTACATCAATGCTTCCTATATTATGGTAAGTCTTTTAACTCTGCTGCTGAAAAGCAGTATCCTACTGTATAGCTGTTTTCAGAGCTGCCATGTGTCCACATTAGAGTGGCACTGCCCTGATTTTGAAAGCTTCTTTCATCCACGATTCTCTCTACCTGTAAGAGTTACTTCCCCTAGGAAGTATGATTCCTGTTGTTACTGGTTCTGAGTTTGGTTAAGTGCATTGCATTTTAACAGTCTGTAGAATCACAAATCCCATCATAGTTTTAAAAACTGGTAAAGCTAAATGCCATGTATGGAAGGTTCTTTTGAGATGAACTAGAAGTGTTAACTAACAAGTTAGTTTTTAATGTCTGTACTATGCTTTGCATTCCTGCCTGCTCATCTTACAGAGCTTTTTCAACTGGTATAGCCTGAGGCACCATAGCTCATCAACTTGCCATTATTTGGTTGTTCCCTGGGTTTTCTTCAACTCTTTTCCACTTCATTAGCTGAGAGGGAGAAGTAAATGCTTCCTAGACATTCAGGAAAGAGATGGGAAAGCTCCCTGCAGTGTATGCATGATCCTTCATCAGGTGCATTAGTGCCAAGGAATTCTCTTTTGTGGTAAGAAGTTGATCTGGGACATCCATACAAATTAAGAGAGCACTTGGGATTTTTGTAGCTTTCCGGTATTCTTTTATTTGTTTCAGGTTGCCAGCTCCTCTGGAAGTCTGACTCCTGTACCACAATCAGCAAATCAGCACGTGGGTCTATGGGCCAATGTATTTTCATTCTGAGTTGGCTGTTCAAATCGCCACTGATTTCTTTTGCCTTTTTTTTTTTTTCTTTTTAAGTTTTAAAAGTTATTTCTGTGTAATAGATTTTATTCTTCTCATCTGGAAAATACTGCAATGGAAGTTTTATATTCTTCTAGTATTTGCAGGAAACCAAAGAAGGCATAAATCTACTTTTTTTTTTTCTAGGCTTCTGGCTCTGTCTGCTAGAAGTTTCCTTTAAATGTTAATAATTGAGCATCAGTTCTGAGCTTGTTGATTTTGTTTTGCAGGGTTATTATCAAAGTAATGAATTTATTATTACTCAGCATCCCCTACTACACACTATCAAGGATTTCTGGAGAATGATATGGGACCATAATGCCCAGCTAATAGTCATGCTCCCTGACAGCCAAAATATGGTAAGTTTTGTGGCTGATTGTTATAGTTTTATGTATTAATTTTATTAGAACTATCATTTTGAAATATGCAAGATATGAGACAATATCTTGGATTTTTAAAAAAATGATATATTAAAAGTACTTTACTGAGTGTAAAATCCCTGAATCATCCAGTGGAAATAAGGAGTAGAAGCAGCAGAAGTAACTGTTATGCAAGATTGGTTTTCACTCCAGGACTTCAGCTGTAATATGGCTTCTTCAGCCATTATTAAGGGCAGAAATAAGAGGTTGTTTCTCTTGCTCATCTCCCAAAGTCACAAACCAGTGTTTAGCAGGGATTTATCTGACTCTAAAAAGCAAAGCAAGCTCACATGTTCATCCTGTATGTGTAAGTTAATAACAAATTAATATGTTTTTCAGCTACTAGAAATGCAAGATTATTTGAGCCATTTTAGGTTGGGACTTAGAAGAATCTAGAAAATATAAGAGGGTATCACGTCTGGTAAGGTGCTTGGAGGAAAGCCAGGCAAATGCTTTGGAGAGTCTTGCATGATTGGAGGAATATGTGCAACTGAGACGATGTTTGCATTTTAATTCTCCACAACTGTTTTATCAATGTTACACTTCCTATAAAGCTGATGGATTTTTACATTAGCCATTGTAATAAGGGAGGTTGTTTTGCCAGCGGGTGTCAGTTCATTATGATCTCAGTAAGAAAGGGCCTCAGACTCTATAAAGCATCATTTAAAATGCTATTTATTAGAGCTAACATTATAAAGGAGAGGGTAATATAGATAATCTTACATCCCTTCAGATGCTGGGACCCCCAAGTTGTGCAGCATTGAACGTATGTCTGATCAAAGTGCATCATCCCATGCAGCTCCTGTCTGTGGAAGGGACACCCCCATTTTGGTCATTCAAGCTCTTAGAGAAAACATCTCGTGTGTCATTTCTGCTGTCACACAGACAGGATGTTCTCATGTGAACTTAATGCTGCACTTCTAGATAATTCCAGGGCCACACAGGTGGTGTAACCACCAGTACTGAGTGGGTGCGGTGCTGCCTGTAGGCACCTCTGTTACAACCCACCAGCTAAGTTTATCCTGTGGCAGTGGACTGTGGGCAGCACAGGACTTCCTGAAGGCCAGGTTGAATGTGTGGCACAGTGCAGCACAGCACATGTTAACTGTTATGAGGGTCATTATCTCCACAGGGCACAGTGATCTCCTGGTCAGGATCACTACAGAGGTGTCTGAAAACCGTCACTTGTGGTGTTTGTAATCCCACGGAAATTTTGATTTGTCAGTTTAAATCTAGCTGGCTGCATTGATTACAGACATGACCCATTATTTATTATATTGGAGAAATTGCTATTGTAAGAGCTTGATATTACTTACTTTTATGTCTGTTGGTTTTTTTTTCCTGAAGGCTGAAGATGAATTTGTATACTGGCCCAACAAAGATGAGCCTATAAACTGTGAGACTTTCAAAGTTACTATGATTGCTGAAGAACACAAGTGTCTGTCTAATGAGGAGAAGCTCATAATCCAAGATTTTATTTTAGAAGCTACACAGGTAACACTGTCATGTAACTCAGGACTTGATTTGGTAAAGGTAATGCCCACATTTTGTTAAACTTTCTGTCGCCAATGAGTGATAAAATTACATACCCTTGAAGTACCCAGGGAGGGAGTAATCTCTGTAGGTAATGTGGTAACATGGGGAATAGGGTAGTCTTAATTTCCACAGCAGTGGGATTCTGTATCTGGAGTCTAGAGCTAGACTGGAACAGATTGGAGGATATGAATAAAAACAGTTAATCTTTTACCAAATGATTTAATGGGTTTTTTTCACTCTCTTAGGATGACTATGTGCTTGAAGTGAGGCATTTTCAGTGTCCAAAATGGCCAAATCCTGATAGTCCTATTAGTAAAACTTTTGAACTGATCAGCATCATCAAAGAGGAAACTTCCAACCGTGATGGACCCATGATTGTGCATGATGAGTAAGACCAGAGCTTTCAATTTGTTCTGATGTTTTTCTTTAGAACCATCCTTTCATCTCATTTGAGGGAAAGCAGCTGAAACAAGGCACAAATTCTGCGCCTAACAATAGTGCTGCTGCTTCTGTTTCAGCTGCATCAACAAGAGAAACAATTTTTTATTTTAACACAATATTATCTTTTCAATTTTTGATACCCCAGGGCTCTCAGCCTTTCCTCGTAAGAGTGACGTTCCAGTCCCTTAATCATCCTCATAGCCTCCTTTGGACTCTATCTAGTATTTCCCTGTCCCTCTTGAACTGAGGAGCCCACAGCTGGACACAGTACTCCAGATGTGTCACTAGTGCAGAGTAGAGGGGAGGGAGAACCTCCCTGGACCTGCTGGCCACATTCTTCTTAGTGCACCCCAGGACACCATTGGTCTTCTTGGCCACAGGGGCACATTGCTGTCCCTTACCCTTCTCCAGCTGTTTAATAATCATAGAATCATAAAATCATAGAATAGATTGGGTTGGAAAAGACCTCCAAGATCATCGAGTCCAACCCCTGATCCAACTCCAATTACTATATCATGGCACTAAGGGCCATGTCCAATCTCTTTTTAAAAACCTCCAGGGATGGTGAATCCACCACCTCTCTGGGCAGGCCGTTCCAATGCCTGATTACCCTCTCTGTAAAGAATTTCTTCCTAACATCTAACCTAAACTTCCCCTGGCAGAGCTTAAGCCCATGTCCCCTTGTCCTGTTGTTGGTTGCCTGGGAGAAGAGGCCAACCCCCACCTGACTATAACTTCCCTTCAGGTAGTTGAAGAGAGTGATGAGGTCACCTCTAAGCCTTCTCTTCTCCAGACTAAACAACCCCAGCTCCCTCAGCCACTCCTCATAGGACTTGTGCTCAAGTCCCTTCACCAGCCTGGTTGCTCTTCTCTGGACCCGCTCCAGTACCTCAATATCCTTCCTGAACTGAGGGGCCCAGAGCTGAACACAATACTCAAGGTGTGGCCTCACCAACGCAGAGTACAGGGGAAGGATCACTTCCCTGCTCCTGCTGGCCACACTGTTCTTGATGCAGGCCAGGATGCCATTGGCCTTCTTGGCCACCTGGGCACACTGCTGGCTCATGTTCAGCTTCCTGTCGATCAGCACCCCCAGGTCCCTTTCCACCTGGCTGCTCTCCAGCCACTCCGTGCCCAGCCTGTAGCGCTGCATGGGGTTGTTGTGGCCAAAGTGCAGGACCCTGGCCAAAAATACTGAAATGTTGAAATACTGAAGGAGCTGATGCCTTCAGGATTTGGTTAGTAGAGGATTGTAGATAAATAACTGTAAGACTGACTTCTAAAGACTCTGCAGTTGTAGCCAGATGCTGTGAAGTTTGTGTTAGGGCACTGCTGGGCAGGCCTGGTTCAGAAAGTGTAAAGATCACATGATAGAAATTCATCTTATCAGTTTATCCTGGATTTTCCATTTTCTGCAGCTATAGATACTTGAACCAGTTTCTAGAGATTTTTTTTTGTGTGGTATGTTTTTTTTTGTGTGTCCTTTTTTGCTTTACCAAGGCATGGAGGGGTGACAGCAGGCACTTTCTGTGCATTAACAACACTGATGCATCAACTGGAAAATGAAAATTCGGTGGATGTTTACCAGGTAGCCAAGATGATAAACTTGATGAGGCCTGGAGTCTTTACAGACATTGTAAGTAATAAGCAAAATGTGTGTGTGTATTTTTTTTCCTATGTGTGTTATTAGCATGCTTAGATCTTAGGGCAGCTTTACTGAGGTCATGGTGGTTTCTGCATGGGTTAATCAAAACTGCCTTCTAGAGGTGCTGTAGTGGACCTGATGCTTATTCCAGACCAAAGTATTTCCTGTGAAAATCTGCTAATGTGGTTATCATGCAGTCATATTCCAAATGTGCAGAGCTGCCACCATCATCATAAGATCTTCACTTAAGATCTTCATGTAAATGAAGGTTTCAATCCATCAGGAATAAATTTGTACTCCAAGTAGACCCTGAAATATTTTCCATTTCAGGATGGACTTTAATTTTTCATGATCCATTGAATGGTCACTTGACACCATTGTCACTCTGCTTACAGAAAGAAAAAAAACATTAGAACTATGACAAACAAAATCAAATTACTATGTCAGTGTCATGCAAATGAAAATTTGTTACAGAGATGAAAATCTACAAATCCTGCCCCTTTGCTGATATCGCTCTGACTGCTGTAGAGCTACAATGAGTGTAATAGGGAGAGCACTTTAAGAAGAAACCTTAGGGTTAGCTTCATCACATTCTTGACTGCAAAAACAGGACATGGCACACAATTGACAGACGGTGCCCAGCTAGCCCAGACTGAAGAGCCTGGCAGATAATGGTGTGAAAATGGGAGCTATTCCCACCTCAGCAGCACCATCAGGACCTTCCCTCCACTTGTCCCAGGAGCCTGCAGCAAATGCCTGGGCTCTCCTACAGAAGATTTTCAAATTCGTTGCTCTTTCCACCCCGTATCTCTTAGTCCAACCTAATAGTCCAGATCACAAACCCCACGTTTAGTCTGTCTTACTGCTTTTCACTCCTTCCATCACAGAAATTTTTTGTCCTCATACACCAGTCCTAGAACTCAAAACATTCCTCTGCCCTTTCATAGCATCTGCTGTTACATGGTGCAGCACAGCCTTTGCTGTGCCTGCTCTTCCTGCACAGAGCATCCAGTTTTTTTCCTCCTTCCCAGTCCGCACTGCCATCCCTCTGGCTTCTAGAACTCCCCATTTCCCACTGCACCCAGATGAGACCCTCACACCCTCCTAGGCAGTGGCCTCCTCAGTGAATGTACCAAAAAGAAAAAGAAAATAAATCTGCATGGATAGTATTCACAGGACAAAAAAAGAGGACATACTCAAGGAGGAAGAAAGCCAACAGACAAACAGTAGCCCTGATCCTGACACAGTTCAACCAGTGGGAACTTTACAATTGATTTTAACAAGGATCAGATTCAGCACATAAAAGGTCTTTTAAAAGACAGTTTTCTTCCCTATCTGTGCTCTCTTCCTTAATGTTGTGTTTTACACCATGTACAGGGGAAGACAGTCAGAAAATCAATAAAGCTGCTAAATAACACAATAAATTATGGAGCACAGTACATTAACAGACTGACATAGCTGTTAATTAATTTTGAGTAGCTGTTGCAAGATAATCTAGTGTTATTATTTCTGACAACACACTGACTGTAGCCTCTTTTCTTCTCCAGGAACAGTACCAGTTTCTGTACAAAGCTATTCTCAGCCTTGTCAGCACAAGGCAAGAAGAAAACCCTTCAGCATCTATGGACAGTAATGGCTCAGCTTTACCTGATGGAAATGCAGCTGAAAGTTTAGAATCTTTAGTTTAATTAACACATCAAATTAAACACACACATGCCTACATCACACCAGTCACACCTGGAGTTCACCATTATTATTTTCAGTTTTATACTTTGTTGGGAGGGGTGGAATCTACCCAGTAACTACAGATATATATATATATATATAAAACCCCAGATCCCAACCACTGCTCAAACAAGCAGTTGTTTCTGTTGCATATGACTTTACTGTGGAACTTTTCTCATTAACAATGTGTGCCTTTTCTTGAAAGATTTCTTGTAATACGTTGTTACGTCTGGACTAACTTGATTGACTTTTACAGTGTTTCTAAGAATTGAATTGTGGTATGTTTTTTCAGTATTAGGTTTTGATTTGTCTGGCTTTACTTTTAACTTTAAATTATCATATTTATAGATATTAGGGGATTCTCAATTACAAATATGTCATGGGGTTTAGTATCTGATTTATTTGCTGTATTTATAACAATTTACATTTGCTAGAAATATAACTTTTAATATAGTAGAATGTAAATAAAATACTGTTCTCCATAACATTCAACGTTTTGAAACTTCAGTTAGACATTTAGAATAGTAATCTGACACTTACTGTAAATACTGCTACTTCTGTAGTGATCCATGGACCAAATTTATATTTATAATTGTAGATTTTTATATTTTACTACAGAGTCAGTTTTCTAGTTCTGTGTAATTGCTTTGTTAAAATGAAGTAGTCCAGTAAGTTTTTATTTTAACAAAGTCTTCTGATATATAATTGTGCATCTTAAGCAATTAACCTTCATATAGCTGCATGTGATTTTAACCTTTTTGTGGGAAATAGAAATCATTTGTTTTGAGATGAGAAGTTTTTATGAGAATAACACCTGTACTTGGCATTGTTAAATTGTTTTTACCTATGGCATTGCAAAAATAAATATAAATATTCAAGCCTGTGCTGAGCTGTCTTGCATGTACAGTAAACAGTGTTCACTGTCATGTAGGAGAGCTTTTACTTACAGAAATAAGGGCTCAAGGCTGACCTGGACGTGGCTGCTCTTCCCATGGAATCTACAAGTTCAGAAGACACTTTTGGAAACTTTTTCTGTTATTTAATCTCTGCTCCACTTCCACCCATACCCAGAGTGTCCACGTTAGCTCCTTTTTTAGCCACTCCTTGCACATCTACCAGGCTGGTCCCCCACAAGCTAACTACTGTCCTAGGCCTCCACATTGCCTTAATTGCCCCCTCACAAGACTTCTTCATGCTGGCTTTGCTTCAGATCATTCAGCTGCTGAGCTCTTTGCTGCCTCCTTTGGCAAAGCAAAGGCCAAACTCTGGGAAGCAATAAAGCCAGTGATCTCTGCAGGAGCCAAAGCAAAACGTTTCAATGTGGTCACTCTGTTATTTTCTGTGACCTTCTGGACAGGCAAGAAAAGATACGGATTGTACTGCAGCCCTGAGGAGGGTGGAGGAGCCTGGAGACAAACAGATTTTTGTTTAAAAGTAACACAGAGAGAGTAACTATTTTCTCAAATTGGTACATGCAGTTGCTATGTGGAAATACTGAGAGCAGAGATACTGTTCTGGACTAGAATGTCACGGAAATTAAGGGACAATATTTTAGACAAAAACTAAGAAAAAGATGGACATAATGTGGGCTGGGAGATTTTAGTCAACCAGTTCCTGAGGCAGGGGTATATGAGAGATCTCAGCGTGGTCAGCAGATAGATCTAGACCTCTTCAGCTGTGTAGGATTGGAGATAGGTGGAGCTGCAATAAAGCCAAAATAAATTTAGGTTTAGGGGAATCTAAGCAGTGGAAACTTAAAAAAAATACTCATGCTGTTGATACATGAAATAAGAGTGAAGATGGTAGACCAGGAGACAGAATGGCACAGGATGACACAATGACTAGCAGTAGGGCAAATTTTTTCCTGCTTTTGTCATCTCTTTTTTTAAATATAGACAAAATAATCAAAGCAATGCAATGTATAGTTTGTTTTCTAAAACTTTTACACTTTTTTTGGGTTCTACACTTTTTGGGGTTTTGTAGGTTTGTTTTGGTTTGGTTTATTTTCCTGTGATGTTTGTCATAGCCACATATTTGCTAATTCTGAAGTCCAGGAGGAACAGGACTGAGATACAGCTTGTAAGTGCAAGTGAGTCTATCCTTAGCCAAGTTAAATGCCTTTGAAAATAGAATCTATATTTTTTAATTGTTATTATCATATTTGTGTTATTTTGGGGCAGCAATGAGTTACATACATACAGAATGGGCTCATTGCCCCAAGTGATACAGATTTGTATTACACCGTTGAATTAAAAGGGGACATTCTTCACAGCTTTTGGGCACAAAAATTGGTGTACACAAAGGTGTGTAATGATTGCTCTTTGCTTTTTCCAGGGGGTTCCTTACTACCTCCTCTCAAGCACTCCAGTTGCCTGACACCTCCCTCTTGACATCTAGGCTAACAAGGATGGCAATATTAAATGCTCCGCTTATTCCAAAAAACATAGACACAATTTTTCATTTCTTAATCTCTAGGGGTGCCCATACAAGAGAGGTTATTTGTAATCTCATGGCCATTTGCAAACCATCTTCTTAGTGTATACTTCAGCTCTTCACCGCAGTAGCACACAACTTAAGAAACTGTAATGCTCGTGTGCCACTTCTCCAGCCTCTTCTTTAGGAAAATTGGGCTTGTAGGCTCACATAACTTCATGCTTTTTATTTTGCTTTTTTCTGCTAGTGTATTTCCAGATTCATACAGTTACATATGCAGTCTTTTTTTAGGCCAATTAATTTTACTGTGTTTTTTTCAAGCCTGTATGGACCAACAGCAAAAAAAGGAATTCTCCTTTCTAAAATCCCATCTTGATATAACTGTTCCTTTCAACCTAAATGTTTTGCAGACATTTTAAAATGATAATCCAAGGAATCAGCTGTCATTCAAGGTTTCTTCCAGAGATGTTTGTAATCACATTCATCATCTTAGCATGTTGACAAGTTATTTAAAACATAAGTGCTTAGGATAATCTCTTTACTCACACATATTGGTTTTGATCTAGAAAAAAATAAGAATCATAAAAAAATCTTCCATAATCTTCAACTGTGATGGATTACAGATTTTAATAAATGCGTGTCAGTTCCTCTCTCAGACAAAGGCCATATTCTAATTAATTTTTTTCTTGTAATCCAAGCTACAGACTCAAAAGACATAGAGCCTGCCTTTTCAAACTGGGTCAAGTGTGGAAAAGATGTTATGTATCTCAGCAAGAAGCAGAGTATTAATAAACAATGTCAGTTTTTACAAAGTCATGTGTGCCAATGAAAGCTTGATTAGTGAGCTTCCTCCTAAGAAATCATAGGGGAGTAGAGAGTTAAAATAAAAAAAAAAAAGTAATATAAATAAATAGCCCCAAAGTAATTTACTAATGTCATCCACTTTTTTGTGATTGTGGTGCTGTGATTTATTACCTATGGAAAAGCTTTACAAAAGTCATCAATAAATGATGTCTAGAAATGATCCAAACTCACAGCTGTCAGTCCAGCAGCATACTAGTTAGAGACCTCAGCATGGACATTGAAAAGCAGTTGAGCAAAATCAGTTATCAATGTTTTATAACAGTGCATTACTTGACAAGTTCATCATGATGTCCTAGGACAAGGGATGTTATTTCAGATGGGCAGTTGCCCTTGCAGGCAAGCGCTTCCTTCAAGATGAGATTAGCGAAGTTAAACTTGTTTCTCTCTAATATCATTCTGAAGCATAAGCAAAGCAGGGCAGGGGAGGAGAGGAGCTATGTTCTCTTGTTGGCTTAAAAGCTGAAACAGGGACCCACAACTACTGCTGCGAATCTGAGGCATCCTAGGTTATAGTCTTGGTTTGCGCTTTTCCCCAGCAGCAAGGCTAAGGTCTGACAACCTGTTTCTGTTTCACAGGTTTGTGCTTTGGTGGATTAGGGACTTTACTTTCAAAGGGACGAGAGGGATGAGAAGTCTCTCTTGGAATATTTTGCCACATTTCCCCTGATTACCCCATTTCCAAATTGCATTATTCCCTTTTGGAGCCAAAAACAAAAATGAGGGAAAACCCCCTAATGGCTTATGCAATTAATTCCCTTGTTTCAGGAAAGTCACAACCTGTGCACTGAAATTTAGCCACACTGTATTTGAGATGGTCCGATTTGCCTTGAGAAATTCTGTTGGACACTCTTAAGCTATTTTTTTTCCTCCCCCTCCTTCTATGAGTTTTCCAGCCTAATCACAACCGCTGTTCCCCATTTGTTTTTCCCTTAAACAGCTATTGTGCTGTGGGCTTATGCCTTTTCTCTGTCAGTCACACTTTTGTGCTTCAGTTCCTGCATAAGAATATAATTCTTGTCTATGGGAATATCCGAGGCAGAGAGAGTGTGAAACACTGAAGCAAGAAAGAGAGTCCGAGCATAACAGGACTTGAGCACCTCCACCTCAAAAAGAAACTGGGATCTTTTCTGTCATGGAGAGCTGGCACTCAAATAAATTCCAAATTTTAAAAATCAGAGACTCACAGTGACCAACAATCTATTCCTTGCAGACTGATGTGAACAAAAGAGCTTCAGAGCGTTCTGGCACAAGCAGTGATGACAGAAACCAAACCACATATTCAGCCAAGCAAGGCCCTGAAGCTGAGGTAGGCAGTGAGACACTCACCTTCCTCTTCCTCCTGGGGGACACTGTGGATCTACTGTTCTGTAGCTTTCCACTTAAGCAGTTGCCCTTGCACCCAAGCACAAAATGTGCTAAAAAAAAAATTGCACCTCTTAAGATCATGGCTGAAGATGATGTCTAGGTACACGTGTATATTTATATGTATGTAAAAATATATATGGTTGTTAGCCATGGATGCTTGAACAAATCTTGAAGAGTCTTTTTTTGCAAGTCTAGCAAGAAGTATAAAGTATTTCATGCACAGAAAGAAGTTCCTGTGTAGACACCCTTTCACTATAACCTAGTGGTAAAAACTCAAATCCCATCCATATACATCTCATTAGACTAAAGATGACATGACGATGCAACACGGGTTTTCAGATTTATTTTTCAAGCAATGTTGTGCATAAGATACAATTATCTTTCCAATAATACACAAAGAGAACCGAGAAGTCTAATCTTCATACAAAAGCTGAGCAAACAAATTTGTTTAAGGGTAGACTTAGAAAACAAAAAGCAGCATTGCACTGGGAAACAGAAATATATTCTGATACAAAATGTTTCAAAAATAGAATTGGTGTTTCTGGAAGAAAACACTCTTTTTGTGCTCACTCCTTTTGTGCTCCAAAGATATTACATATTTCTTAAAAATTCCAACTTCCTTTGCACACTGCAGTTCCTAGCAGAAAAGCAAGCATGGTGCATGGATATATACAGAATCACAACTCTGTGGTTATGTATTTGTGGGGTAAAGGAGGGAACAGAGAATCCTCAAGTGAAATCCTGATCTCAAGAAGCACTGGACTGGAAGGAACCAGAAAGTACAAGTCTAATTTTAATCCTTAGTTGAAGGACTTCATGCTACCAGGGAAGGAGGAGGCAGCAGAGAGCAGAACATTCACTGCAGGCTCTATCCGTCCTTACCCCAGCTCCACACACCAGTTATACAACAAATTGCACTGTAACAGAATCAAAATCTGACACTAAAAAGGCATGCAGTGGTTCAGTATAAAAAGCTCTCCCCCATGACAGTAAAACGCTTCCCTTCAATTTTCCTTCTCCCTTTGGCTCCTTTCACCCTCTTTGTTGCAGTCGTTACTTCATTACATATGCACAAAGAAAATCGAAATTCCTGAGTAGCAAGACTTGGAGATCAAAACTTAACTAATATTATGGCTGCTTTTCCTACCGGGCAGAGCAATACCTGGAATTCCAGCCCCTCAGGACCATGATAATAGCAATATTCTTCCTCAAGAGGTAACAGTCTGTGCGTTTATCAGCAAAGTGCGCTCGTGAGCGAAGCTGAAAGCAGACAGCTTTCAGCATCAGTATTCAGCTTTAGAAAAGGGGAGCTCTGGGCAGTTGCAGAAGTACCGGTACAAGTGGTATCTGCTCACAGCATTACACCTTACAGACCGAACCGGTGAAGTCTAAGCCACGCTTGCATT
This sequence comes from Chloroceryle aenea, assembly GCA_013399075.1. Lineage (NCBI taxonomy): Eukaryota > Metazoa > Chordata > Aves > Coraciiformes > Cerylidae > Chloroceryle > Chloroceryle aenea. The sequence goes on from VWZY01008024.1 coordinate 540,538, forward strand.
ACAAGCTGGTGTAGAAAACCCTGAGCAGAAGTCACAGGAGCAGCCCTGAACTGGCAGGCAACTGCTGTTTTGCCAGAGAGAAGCTGCAGGCAGGCTAAAGTTCAGTTGTGGGCTGACGCAGCCGAACAGCCGCGAGAGCCCGGCTGGCATGGCCGTGCAGGGCAGCACTGGGCATCAGGTGAGCTGGTACACTGGCAAACTGACCAGCCTAAAGTGGCACTGTACTGAGTAGTGTGGATAGGCTTCAAAAGCATGATAGCAAAAGGACAGAAGCCACTCAAAAAGCAGTGATTTAAACCTCTAAGCCTACTGCATTTCAAAGCTGCTTATACTATGCAGTCTATTCCCTTTGTAACAGTACTTAACCTGGACGGGGCACACAGTGTAAGTGGAAGGAGTAAACATGCCATTTGGAGCAGCTTCTAAGCACATTAACCGTGGTGTGTTTCAGAATGCCCTTCCTAGCTGCAGAGCTCAATGCTAATGTACCCTCCTCACGGCGCAAGGCAACGCTAACAGCAGGCATTTCAACATATTGCAACCAGCTTCCACTGTAACAGGAAAGGGATGGGGGAGGCTTGCTTTAAACCTCCTCCCTCCTCCAATTATTTTTTTTACATTCATAAGAAAAGGATTTGAAAAAAGATCTAGGTTTCAAACATTTAACAAGTGAACATTTTCAAGATTTAACAGGATCTTATTTGCTAGTAGTGCAGAATTTCAGAACTATTTCTTGCATATTGCTGTTGTGAATATATTCACAAATACTGTTAAAGGGACAACTAGACCTAAACTTTAAGTATCACTTTTATCTCTGTTATTCTGATAAATTATTTTTCTATATAAACAGTCAAACTTAATCAACAGAATTCATTAACCAGACTTTTCCACTATGAAATAATCCAATAATAGTTATCTTTCAGCTTCAATTTGTCTCAGTAATAACCCTATACATTAGAAGATAAATTCTATTAATCAAAACCCTCCCAAGACATTTTAGAGAGAAATAAGAAAAGATCTGATTGATGCTGAAACATGTACATGAAAGCAGAAAACTTCTAAGAGGAAAATACCACAACTCATGCATCTGGGTATCTCCAGTTTCTACACCAAAGTCAGGTGACTGGTTTTATGGAAGGCATCACTTGAGTGTGAAATGACAGGTCCAGACTGAGATTCTTCAAAGGGGGGAGGAGGGACCACACAAAGCCAAAACCCAATTGAATCCACTGCTTCCAGTTACTGTTTGATAACACTGCGAGTACTGTACACAATGCCTTCCGCCCGAACACGTTCAAGTATTGGTCCATAAACATTCTTTGTCAATGGTATAACCATGCCTTTGGCATCTATTTCACCTGAAATAAAGGTAGAAAAAAATGTTTACTGGGTTTACTGGGCAAGGCTTTGGTAACAGGGCAGCTTTGATAACAGGCAGCTTCTGTGAGGAGGAGCCCGGGCTGCCCTTTGCTGGACACGGCCAGTTCCAGGAGGCTCCAACCGACTCAGCACAGGGCCCAGCTGAGCCCCTCGGCCATGATGGTGCCACCTCTGGGAAAACAGATTTAGGAAAGGGCAAAGTCTGCACAACAGTGAGGAAAACAATGTGAGAAACAGCCCTGCAACACCAATCTCGGAGCAGGAGGTAGGGAGGAGGTGCTCCAGGCATTGGAGCAGAGATTCCCCTGCAGCCCTGGCTGGAGCAGGGGAAAAGCATGACAAGGAATTTTTTAAATTAAAAGCCAACCAACCAACCAAAAACCCAACCAACAACCCACAACAAAACAACCCTGCTAGATTTCTCTCGTTTCAGTTAGCCAGGTGAAGAATGAAGTTCTAAAGATCAAGAACAAGCAAGGGGAAATCCCATCATTTCCTTTCACACAGTGATGACAAGGCAGAGTCTGCCTGTTTACCTATACACACAATATGGCATATATAAGGGGGTGATCTGCCCCAAGCCTCAAATGTCATCAGTCCAGAAAGCAATAGTGGTAGCTTGTTCAGCACAGATATTTGTTACCCTGCTTCACTGTGGCATAGTCAACTGTAATTGACCATTTTAAAGGGCTTCTCTACACCAGAGAAACATTTAAGATCAAATGACTAAAAATCTCTATAGATGAAGTAGTAAATTAAGAGTTGTCACTGAAACATCCAAATGTTTGCTGTAAATTTGAAATGTTTGATAAGTTAAAAACATTGCATATGTACACTTCAGAAACACTGCAGCTGCTTTCTTCAGGCAGGAAGGTACAGAGGGTTGAAATACTGTTACTGAAGTCTGAGCAGACACTTACCATCTAGAACCATCTTAGCAGCAATAGCTGTGGGGTATCCTACTGTTTTAGCCATCGCAGAATAGCCTTTGTTATCACCATAGACAACCAGATCAATAAATTTGTCTTCCAAATGACCAGAAGGATGCCTGAGACCTATTTCATTTCTCATAACAATCATATCTCTCTCTCCAGTGCCTAAGAGAAAAGCACACAAACTATTATTACTTGCATTTCAGTCATACCAAGATGAGGTTCCTCATGAGCGAGGTACTATGAATTCACAGCACGTGTATCAGGGAAGTGACTTAAGACAGGGACTATTAAGGAGGATGGAATATTAAAATGAAACTAAAAATGTAACAGAGAAAGAAAAGGATAAACAGGGGGAGTACAGTTCACAAGACATAAAAACAAACTAACATGAAGGTTTATTAATGAAGGTGAAGTAGCTAATCCAGTTATGGCTGATAAGAGACACTGATGTTTAACTCAAAGCCATGAAACAGAAGAATTTCTCACATACCAAAGGGCAGCTTCATCTCCATGTGCTTTGCAAGAGCCCCCACAATGGAATCTGCTGCTGGAACTGGTTCATCTCCCAATAAACCGAGCCTGGCAGATGAAATGAGATAGACTTACCCACTGCCTATCAACAGCTTGGTCTCAGTTTTGTAATTTCCAGCTTGCTCATTCAGCATACCAGTTTAACAGGCTCAGCATGGACCAAAATGGGTAGAATTTAAAACTTTTATTTTTTTTGTAATTATTATTTAATTTTATTTTAAACCTTATTAAACAAAAAAAATCACTGGAACATTTTACCATTCCACTGCCTCCAGCTGACTTTTGTCCTTTTCCAGTTTGCTAAATACAGCTTCTTTAAGAACCTGGTACTCAGCAGGCGGCTGAATTCCAACCAGTTTGCACATGAGCTCTTTCTGTATTAAAAGAAAGCAAAAAAGTTCCTGAAGGCCTGACATCTGTTCCCACTGCTTTTCAATCAAGTTTTCAAGAACCTACTGCTCAATTAAGCTCAGTTAATGTCCAGGACTTCTGAGATGTCAGGTTATGTGTATAGGTTAGGTGAGATAGTTTGAGTTTTGTAAATGCAACAAGTGAGAACAGGGGGCATCTTTTCCTAAAACACTTGGTATGCCACCACTCAGCAGAACTGCAGGATCTGTCCAGAAGCTGGGGTTAGCCTGTCGCCTCTGCTTCCCAGGCAGACAGAAAGGGAAAGTACTGAGATTTAACAACATTGCTGAGACAATGTTTGCAGTGAGACCAATGAATTTGTATTTTCACAGATTAAATGACCCCGTATACTTATTCACTGAGGCTCGAAGGACTGGAAATTCTCCTCATCTTTGCAAAGAAAACTTGAAGATAGCAATCTTAAAATTGAAAGTGGACAAAAATAATCTCAAAAAAATAAAAGTAATTCCTACATGGCAGCCCAAAAGAGTTCAGGAAGATGAGCAGTGCTGTATGTGGATCAGAGACAAGCAAGACTGGGCCTCTTTGCCTCGTGCTTTCTTGGTTTTGAGGACATTCAAGATATTCTTAATTTGAAATAATGACATCATCAGAAAACTACTGTGCTGTCCCCAGACCATCACACAGCAGAAGCCTGGTGTCTTTTTCCAGATTAACACTGGTAAAAGCACAAGGAAAGAAACAGAAGACGCATCTGAATTTTGTTCATCTGAGTAATAAACAAAGTTAGTCTCCCAGGGTGTTGCAAAACAGAAAAAAAATTTCTCACAAGACAGACAAACAGACCTAAAAAGTAAGTTATTTTTCAATTCAACTCTCTTTATACCAGATTAAAATATGATATTCCCTGCTTTGCCCACAGAGACAACAAAACACTGATTGTCAAATGTAACAGCAGGGCTTCACAGGAGTTGTACCTTGGCTAAGACCAAGGCATCAGTAAGCAAGGCAGAAAAGCAGAATAACAGAAGACAAAAAAATGCTTGTGAAGAATTTTAACAGAAGAAATATTTTCATATACTCATTTAGGCATGATCTCTTACTTCTTGATAATCTAAAAAACACTTTCACACTGAAGATCACGGGCCAGTACCAGTATGGAAGTTGCAAACAGCACTGAGAGCTGGATTCTGAATAACAGAAAGTTTAAGACAATTAAAAAAATATATTTTGAGAGGTTCAGTAACCCAAGGCCCTACTTGGAAAAGGAGTTCCACCAGCACTCAAGTCAGCCATGCCTTTGGCTAGCTGAGTCCTGAAATCCTGCAGTGTCAGTGATTCCAGAGTCTCTCTGGGGAAACTCTTCCAGCAGCATACTACATTTGTGCTGAGAAAATCTTCCTAATTTCCAGGAACAAAAATCAGAGAAGGATGCAATAGAAGATTCCCATTGCTAAGCACACCCAAGCTTAGCAATAAGAAAAAACATTACTAAAAAGAGAAAAGAAGGCAGAGTAATCAGAGTAACTCACCCAGGTTAGAGGTGATGTAGTTGAGTTTAGCAAAGGATAAGGATCTGGGTTAATTAACCCTAGTTTTACAAAGCCTCCCACAGTTTTGGAGTATCCCTGAAATAGAAGAATAACATGGTTAAAAATAACAATCACTTGAAAGAGAGGTGTATATTTCAACTTGGTTTGCATGTAGTGGTGGACACAGCCATGGTCGTGTTAAGCATTATTGGCATGGGAAGACAGCCACAATAACACGATGCCAGTGGGCTTACTGCTACAGAGTGGTACCTTCCTCAGGCCCTCTCCACCCTTCCCCCTATTTTATCAATACTCTCTTCAATCACTTAACATTATTCTGCCATCAATACTGAAGAATCCTGTGTGTTTGCATCTTTCCTTCGGGACTGTCAGAGACAAAACCAGGAGATGAGTGAATGATATTTAAAAGGAACTGCAAAGGCTGCAATACTCTGCATGACAAAAGAAGTCCCAACTGGTTTCTGCTCATTTCCCTTTGTATCCTGCTAACACTCCCACTAGACACCTGCAAACACCTATATGCAAGTAACCAGAAACACTATACACGAGCAGAATGGTGGAAATAAAGCACCCTGAAAGAGAGCTAATTAGGAGCCACCTCCACCAGCTCAGATGGCCTTGCAGTGAGATCCTTCTGTAACACCTCTTTTTAAACTTACTCCCTTAACTACCTGAACATTATAAAAGGCACTGGGAGGAGATGCTGCCCTCCTCACTGAATGGACTGTATTCTGCTCTGCAACACAGCAGCACATGCAAAGGGCCAGCATTAACCTCTGCCCTGCTCAGCACTATGTTCTGGCATGTGGGTACCACCAGGCAGAGGTATGGCAAGCCTTTCCACACACCCCTACCAACATCACCCCAAACCAAAGGGATGGGTCTGCTTTATGGGTTAAAAAAACCAGCACTAACCACAGAAACATCATTCTTGCAGCACACTGCTAACTACTCTTCATGTCACCCTGACATTTTTGCTTTTCCTTGTACTAACACCTACACAAAGAAAATTTTACCAAGCACCAAGCAACTGGTTTATTAAGACTTCATGACAAGACAGATGCCTTCCACATATTTTTAGCTTCTGAACAAGAGAATCATATCTAGACTGACAAAAAGAGAGCTATTGAAATTTGTAACCTTTATTCCCCCACACTGGTCTTCCATCTTCTTTTGCTAAGCAAGCCTCCCAGAAATAAAGAAAAAATCTTATTGTATTGCAACAGAGGAATTAAGAGAGAAAGGACTTACACATACCTTAAGCAATGTACAAAACAGTAATTAAACCTTGACATAAACAATATTCAATATATTCAATAGACACAACATGACATCCATAAAAGCTTTTTCAAACCTTCAATATGATTTTAGGCTTATTCCTTCTTAATGTATATTGACCAACAAAATAATAAAAAAAGAAATCTGAAAGAAAAGAAATATTGTTTTGATTCTGCTTTGTGCAGAAGGAAAGGAAGAGAGGGTATCAGCTAGAAGGAAAATGAATTTATCTCAACATTTTACTTAACTGACTAAAATGTTATAACCGCTCAAAGTCAAAATTTCCAGTTACTTCATCAAAAACTTTTCTCAGTTTGATGGAAAACCATCATTTTCTTTAAGATCTTTACAGTATGTTTTCATGGAAATATAAGCAACAAACTGTAAGTTCAAATTTTCATCAAATTTTAGAGAATAGATCTAGTCTTAAAAAATATGTATCAGCAACACATCACACAAACATGTCAAATTTCATTTTTTTTTAATATCTTCTGTTGATCTTACAACAAATACAGACCCAAAGAAAAAAAGAAACATAGACACAGCCTATGCAAGCTAACCAACCAGCTGCCTACAACAAGTACAACTCTTTTTCTGCTTTGCAGCAAACATCTGTTAAATAAAACAAGTAAAGCCACATGAAAAATGAAAATACAGTAGTGCTTTCAGTTATCTCTCAGTTAGAATAGTGGGGAGCTATAACTACACAGCTATAAAAGGCTGATTTTTAAATACGTAGTTTTCTTGAAGTGACAGCATTAATCTCTTGAGAAAAATGATAATTAATAGCAACAGCAACTTACTTTGTATCTTAAGGTGCCTCTCAGCAAAGTGCGAGCTGTCTGAATACCATATGGCTCAGCATATTTTGTACTGTCTCTGTTAGGAAAACCTTCAAGATTTAATCCTGGGAAAAAATCCATCGGAGTAACAGAATCAAGTAATGCTCCTCCAGCTGGAATATTGATAATCTAAATTTTGTGAAAAAACAGTGATATTATTTTGGTGCAGTATTATTTACTTCACAACAGTAAAAATGAAGCACACTCAAAGTAGGTATGATATGCTTAAGTGTTTCTGGAGCAAACAGAGGCCCAATCTGAAATAAAGCAGTTGCACAATTAATTGAAGCATATCCTGCCAAAACCAAAAAACCAAAAAGCTAAAAGCAAAGAGCTAAAATGAGCCACATCCTTCTCACACACACTGGGAATTCCTACTGCATTCATATTAAGGTGGCACGTTCCCATTTCACTTACGTTAGGGTCATTTTGGAGCACCTCCCCAAACTGTACCAGAGTGAAGGCAGATTCTGTCCAAAGACTCCCTGCTTTGGCTCAGTTTTTTTAATTCACTTCTTTTATGGGGGAGAAGAAGGCAAAAGTAAAAAGAAGGATGGGGGAACGTTTCTTTTTTTTTTTCTTTGATGTCACACTGATATAAAATTGCTGCCCATGTGTATCTTTACTTGTAGCTACAAAGCACAGAGAGAAACATCACTGAAGGAAAACAACATAAGGTTGACTCATTCTATGACCGCTTCCAACCAAAGTCTTGAACCCTGCTTCCCTCAAGCAGCTGATGCACAGATCTGCTGCACTGCGTCAATACAAACCTGTTCTGTGACTCCTGAGCAAAGGGGCAAGGTTTCCTTCTACAAGAAAGACTAAAGCAATGAAGTCTGCAGCAATGCCAAAAGATCTTACTGTCTTTGTCAGGCAGACACTAGTGTGGAAGAACCCTGCACAACAAAGACAGCTAAGGATTTAGCAGCACAGAGGAAAAATTGCACCGTTTACTGACAAACTCATATAGTGCTCTCATAATGAATCATTCATATGCATGTTCTAATTTTTCCCAGCAATGGGTGAACTAGGTCAGAATTAAATAAGAAACATTTTCACATTCTCCAAGAGACCTTTTCATCTGGAACTTTTAACTATGTGTTGTTGCTTTTTAAATAATGATCCAGTGTACAATCACTGAATTTTTCCTTTGTTAGTGCAATAAGAACACTAGAGCACCAAAATGTCATGATAAAACATCTCAAAAGATTTCTCGGTATTGCACATCAAAAAGTTTAGATAATTAGCTAAACTTTACAGCGGTTATACAAGACGGTCTCCTTGACATTTGAAGAGCCCCTGCTCAGTAATTACTCTGAGCAAGTGGGAGTGATCAAACAGGACTGGGAAGCAGAAATGTGATAGAGGCTTGCAATAGCTTTGCAAAAATCAGTTATGACCTTTCCATAAAACAGATGCAGCGACATTTGCTGGGTTAAGCCTAATGACTTCTGCACAAACAGCAAGAGAGCTTATATAAAACAAATCTGAAAGCACTGTATGCTTTCACAAAACCCACTCAGTGGGTTATTGGTATGACAGATTGCACCAAAAGAAAAAGGAATCAAGAGTTCTGCTATACACTGAGCAAGTACAGGATGAAGCTGGTTTACAAACATGACTAGACAGAAAAGCAAGAAGAAGGAAACGCTCTCACCTTTGTTTCAGAGCCAGACAGGGCAATTAAGTGGCAAAAGTAGCACACAACAGCGTGGAGGCTGAAACCACAAGACCAACCTCAATCCAGTGCTTTAGAACACACTCCTTCTTTGCAATCGGTTTCCGTACAGTAAAAAAGAATTAAACTGGCAGCAGCTGGGAACCATAGAAGTAAGTGATGCATGCAACTTGCTTAGGCAACTGACCACCACTGCCTTGAAAGCAAGCACAGCACCGTACAAATCCCAATTCCCTCCTTAGCCCAATGCCACCCTCTTCATCTGGCTTTAAATGGAAATGTTATGGTTACTTCACCTCTCCATTTTTTAAATAGGTAGCAGACTGAACTGTATTCAGCAACACTCCTTGTGGGCTCCAGCTGAACTTGTATCTGAGAGGATTGTCAGAGTGCTCTGGAGCTGGTAGGCCACCGCAGAAAGAAGTGTAGGACACAACCTGCCACATTTATCCACAGGAAAAAACAATGAGAAGACAGACCAGGATACAAGCAGAACAGAGTTCCCCTGAAGGATCCCCCCATTAGTTCTTGAACTTTCTGTTCACGTTTTCCTCCAAATGGGCCAAATCAGAAAATCCACAGTGAACAGGGGAAATCAAAAACATTTCACTGAGCAATGATGTCAAGCTGTCACACTGCAGGCACGGCCCATAAAGGAGAGGAAATCAAAACATACACTGGGACAAAGCCATCTTAGTTGATGGGCTCACCAATTGGGTTAGTTGGCATCAAATTCCAAGCATCAGAAATAATGTGTTCAGAGTCCATTACACAACAGTGACACAGTCAAAACCACCCAGTGTTAAAAGAACAACTTCTCTAATAAAAACTTGTCAGAACCTGCCAACCTTACCGTAGCACCAACTTCTTTTGCCTTGTCAATGCATTCCTTCGCCAACATATGGTCAAGACCAGGATCCAAGCCCATTTCACTGATAACTGTAATACCAGCAGCTTCTACACTACAATTGACAGAAATGCAGAGATGTCAAAATATTCATTATTACTGGCCTTTTATTCAGGAAATCTGTCCACCAAAGGCCCAGTGTATTTTCCCCAACACAGTAAATTTTGGGCTCTCTTTGCAGCTTGGAGAAAAGAAAAAAAAGTAGATCTTAAAAACTGAACAGTGACAATTCTCTAAAAGTCACCAGTGCCTTGTTTTTTCTTACACTGCTACAACATCTAGGGGCTGGTGCAAAAAGAAATTCCTACCAGCTACTCCATATCCCACATTCTCCCAGACAGTGCTATAATGGAGGAAGGTAGTAATGCAGAGGACAGCACAGAGCTTGTCATAAATGCCCTAAACAGCTCCTACAGGAAAGAGAGATTGAAAGGCCTCTTTCTCAAATTACAAGAACCTGGGTTTTCTTTTTTTTTTATCAGTTTCCTACACTCACAGAAGAGCTCACTTATCACCACAAGCTGAGGGGATTTATTTTATTTTCAAAATCACTTTGTGTATTGACAAATCAAAAGTGTATTTTCTCTTTTTTTTTGAGTGTAATATGACTTCTTGGCATCACAGCAAGAAGAGGGAGAGAGACCCCTAAACCTCCTTCATTGTCCAAAACCCTGGCTGTCTACCTGTCTAGCTTTCACTGTTTCTTTTGTAGAGACATGGCATGTACAATTCCCATCTCACTTTAATTCACTTCAGAATTTCCAGTGCCATGACTGAGAGGAGCACCTAGATAAGCTCCATGCCCAAAAATAATATCCAATCTTATGATGAAGGGCAACAGAAACATTACAATATTTAGAACTGTCAATGATGTGAGACTAATACAGTGGGCTTGTCCAAAAGAAAGTGGTATGAAGGAAGATAGTACTGCAGGATCAATCAGTAAAGAATGAGTTTTTATCAGGGGAATGAGGATGACAAACAAACTTGCTGTCACTAGCAGAACAGGACAACCCAACTGCTCAGATGAATATCAGCCCAGCTCAAAAGGAGGTTACAGTGAGGTAGGTGTTGGTCTCTTCTCCCAAGTAAATAGTGATAGGATGAGAGGAAATGGGCTTAAATTGCAGCAGGGGAGGTTTACATTGAATATTAGGAAAAATTTATATGTTGAAAACATGGTGAGGCATTGGAACAGGCTGCCTAGGAAGGTGGTGGAGTCACCATCGCTGGATGTGTTCAAAAAATGTGTAGACATGGCACTTCAGAACATGGTTTAGTGGTCATGACTTGCTGATCTTAGAGGTCTTTTCCAACCTTAATGATTCCCTGATTCTATGATCCTAACAGGTTTGAGGGGAAGGCACATTAACATGGAATAAGATAGGGCATTCAGAAAAGCACATTCCAGTGTTTAGAGCACTACTCTGACCAGACTGGGGCATATGCTCATTTCACTGCTGTGACACAACCTTCACATTCAACTTTGGGGAAAAGTACTTAGTCCTCCACCACAGAAAGGGTAGGAGAAAATGAAGAACACAAAGTAGGAGTTGCAGGTGTAACAGACTGCAAAATACTCAGGTAATGCACTAAAGAAGGAAGCAACACCAGGTTGATGCTACTCTCATACCTACCTCTCCTGGAGTTCTTTCATAGCTGGCGTTAAGTAGCTGGCTGTTACCAAGTTCACTTTGCTGTCAATACATTTCTTGGCAACCAAAGGATGTGCTGAATACGGCAGCAAACTACAAATGAAGGAGAATCACACGATGTCAAAATCCAATGAGTTACTTACGCTGTCACTGGAAAGACACTCACAAATGGTTTTTGTATGCCCACAAAAGAGCTCTAGTAAATGCCTAAAGTAAAAGTCACACCTGCCTTGCCCTGAGAAGTTTCATACCTACGTAAGTGAAATGTTACCCTATAAGTAAAGCATTGTTGTATGCATTCAGAACGGGGCACAGGACAATAGAGGAGTCATTCTTTAGACAGCATCTTTTGTCACACTTCTCTTTGTAAAACACAAACCACTGACCTCTTTTCAAGGCCACCTTCTAAACAGGCATGCTGGAGGTTTAGAAGATGCAAAACTGTAAAACCATCCTTGAGAAACCTTGCATTACAATGATCTTGCTGAAGTACTTTGTCAAAAGCATGCTCTACATGGAAAGGAAACAACACTCATGACATCTATGGCAAAAGGAACAAAATGGCAAGGACTGTAAAGTCATTTCCTCCCCTGCTTCAGTAGCTGGAAAGCAATTTTTCTTAATTGGATATTTAGGGGAAATAACCAAGATGTCAGAATTTTGCCTTCTCTTGCAAACATTCAGCTTTGATTCCAGGAACACATACGCTGGTGGATGCAACTGGCCCCTCACACTAAAGCAGGTGTCCATGCCAGTGAGCACTTCTAAAGAGATGCTGCAGTCAAAGACCCTTTGAAAGTCCTGATGCCCTGCTTCATGAAAAGGTAGTGGCCAGTTGCAATTATTTACATACACAAATATGACCCATTTCTTGGGCATTAAAAAAAAAAAAACAGTACCGTGTTGATTGAGGTAAGTGAACTAGAAGAAGAAGCAGCATGACTTTAGGGTTGATCACATTTTACACAGAATCCTGACCTGATCACAAGGTTGTGTTTCTTCACCAAAGAGGACAGCTTTTCCTCGTCCTTAATGACATCCATATGAACTGAAGTAACATTGCTGTATTTTTTTGTCAGTTGTTCAAGTTGTTCCTTTATGACAGATACTGTTTTAAAAGTAAAAGACATCAACTGTTACCTGAAGATGAAGGTAAGTCCAAAAGCACTCTCATGTATAATTGTGCTTTATGCACACCTCCTCCTCCTTAAAGAGAAGCAGTTGCATGGATGTTTTCCTTCAAAAACAGTTGAAGAGAAATCGGGTATAAAACACCTTACTTCCCCTAAAGTAGTTTGTTTTAGTTTCAATTGTCAGTGTCAAGCCATAGTGGCTATAAGCCAAATATGCAGTACATATTTTCACCTGCTTTTAAAAATGATGACTTCTCTAATCTGGCCAGATAAATGCAGAGGTGACATGTTCAGTCTGGTTTTGATGGTAGTATCTGCTTCTGCAAAAGCACAGACTACTTCACTGAGAAGCAGGAAACTGACTAGAATTCCATGAGGGGAAAGAGTTAAATTTGGTTTTCTTTTTCAGTCTATGCTTGGTTTAAGTGAGACGGGAAAACCTTAACTAGTTTCAAGGTCTTGCTGAACATGCAGGCTCCACACAGCTAATGAACAGATACAGTAAACAAACAACATTTTAGTAAAATATGCCCAAAAAAGCTTGCCCCATCCCTCACTCCATATAGCCATATATTTCTAGAGAAATCAGGTTAAAAAAGAAATCTTTCAAAATTCTGTTTCAACACATTTTAATAGAATTCCTATTTATAGCCAAGAACAGCTTAACAGCTTAAGACAAAACCAATTCACATCATTCACCATTTTTAACATAACAAAGAAAGTTGCTTACATGAAGGTCTCCTAATTAATATTTTCATCATTTGGATTTAAAGTGGTGTAGCCTAATAGCAGGGAACCAAAGATGGCACTGCAATATGCATTTACGCTTTCTTCATCTACCTGCCTGCTGTCAAATATCAGACAAGTAACAACTTTGTGTCTCTTTCCTTCTGAGGATTTTCATGTGTGTGCTGTAGAAGCTGCTTGTTTTTAAGCTACCCAGATAAGAGGCACCTGCTATGTTTGCTCAGTGCTTGGCAAAACAGATGTTCCAGTTCACCTGGTTTCCCCTATTGCTACTGTACTGCAGGGACTAGATGCAGCCTCCGTACTGATAAGGGGATGGACCCTGCACATCACTCAAATCCTTCCCTGTTTACCGCATCAGGCAGTGATGACAACAAGGTGCAGCTTCCTTACAGCTTCTCTCTTCTTCCTAGTAAATCTTTTCCCAGCAGTTAACAGTACTACAGTTATTACCACAAAGGGTACCAAAAGCAGCCAAGTATGAAAGTAGCACGAAGGGGAAAAAACAAACAAAAGCAACAAAAGCCACAAAAATCAACAGAAATGCAACAGTAAGTTTTAAAGGGAACCACTTCCCAACAAAGCATATTTCAGGTAATACAGCCTGGGTCTTAAATCTGCAATCAGAGAATCAGGGTAAAATCATCACTGAGGGTACAGAAAAGCATTTCTGAAATGCCCACCCTGAAATATGATACAGACAAAATTGAAACAGAGGAATAAACAAGCAGGAGGGTGGGGTAGGATCAGGGTCCGAGGGCCTGTCTCCACAGGACTGGTTGTAACAACAGCAGAGGCTTCACTCATACAAACGTCTATAAAAAGAGATTCATCTTGTCGTGTGAGGCTGAAAACAAGGCATAATTTTTCAGTGAAAAATAAGCAAAATCTTACATACCAACTGTGATGGCAATGTTGGAATCTCTTGTGAGATATTCAAGCACAGGGCCAGAAACATATCCAGATCCGAGCAATAAGATCTTCTTCTTCTTACCCATCTTCAGTGACTGAGCGTGTTCCCTGGGAGGTGTTACAGGCAAAATCAAAAACCACACAGCAGAAGGAAACTGCAAGGTGATAGAGCTAACCAAATAAGTACAGTTTAGTAAGCCTACAAACCAAGAGCTCTCTTCAGACCAAGAGTCAAGTTCCTGGCTACCTAACCCAAGACTGTCTGGTAGTGCTGCCATTCTTCTGCTGCATAACTTCTAGTTTCTTTCTTCTAACATGACCATAATCAAATTCATCAACAGCTCCAGTGCTTCTCAAATTGCCACTGGATGTTCAACAATATTTTCTTCAGTTATTACTAACAGTTTTCCAATGGCCAAATTACTATAACCTGATCACTTGAGGACTGTCAAGCTGTCAAAATTATATTGGGCTCTCAGAAAGGGATTCAAGGCTCTGCCTTGCTCCCTTTACCTCATGGGTTAACTGTTAAAGTACACAAAACCATGCTGGTGAAAGTGTATTTTAGGTAAATTATAATACTAGGTTTATATTAATACACATATTAATAATAGGAACATCACAGTTAATAAAAGTCTAATAAAAGTTAATGCCCCATTAAGAAATCCCATTTGCAGACAGGAACTCAGATCTAAAAACCATCAGTGTTTCAACCAAGCTTCTACTACTCTCCTAAATAAATGTACGAAGTAGCTCTCCTGTTAACTTCCAATATAAAATGTATTCACATCAGATTTTGCTTTTCTTTTTACCAACTAGAAAAACATAGTTCAGCATTTGTTTAAATATGCTCTTATGATTATATAAATTATAGTAGGGAGCCATATTTTGGTTATTTGTAATTATTTTTTAGCTTACATTTCCATTAAGTTGTAAAATTAGGATTGTAAAATTGTTTGTATAAAGTAGTGTAACTATGAAGATAAAAACAATTTAGCAAATAATAGTAAAAAAACTGCTTAAAGCACTTTCTGTTGTTGAAGAAAGGGAAGCTTTTTTTTTAAGTTTAATCATTATTTATCCATTCACAGAAAGCCTCCTAAGCTTATCGTATCCTTTCATATGACAAACCCAAGGCCCTTCCTCCTCCTCCCATCAATTCTAATAGAACATCTTCTTCCACAGCTGCACCCTCATGGGCAAGGGAAAATAAAGAATTCCTCTCCACCCTTTACTAACAGTGAGCAGCAGAGGTATGCAGAAGCTTGGAGAAACAGTGTTGATGAAGGGAAGACTTAATATATGAAAGAAAGTTTTGCACTTCTTATCACATTTATTAAGAACTTTTCCAGTGTCTGGAATGAGGTTACACCTGGATCAAACATGAGCTGCTAAATGACCCATCAAGAGTGGGAACAGTATCTACACAGTCCCAGAAAATAACCTTTCAGATTATGCCTGTTCTCTACATACAAGTTTAAATAATTCAGTTATGTTAATCTATGACCAAATAACAGTAACACTTCGAGTTCCACAATATTAATGAGATATGCCCATGGAATTGGATGAGGAACAGGTAAGAGAACAGGCAAGTAAAGGTGAAAAGATGGAGATAAATTCAGTAAATCAAACTGCTCCTGTATTCTAATGGCACCCAAGACAGTCCAGCTCCTACAGTCAGGCTATCCTATGTCCAAAATGTTCTTGGACTTCTGAAGAGTATAAGTAATTAGTCTAAATAGAGTCCTCAGAAACTAAACTAGACACAGCATACTACTTTCTTACAGTAATAACAGAAGCCACATAATTCTTACAAGCTCTAAACAAGAATCTATCTCGAGCTAAACCATCTCACCTTAAGCTGCAAAATCCGTGCTTTCATTTTGCTTTATTGCCAAGTTTTACAAAGTAAAGGAGGGTACTGTTAGCAGGTCTTGCTTTTCTGACAGTTAGGTGAACAATACCAATGAACAATTGAACATCACATGCGACACACAGGTCTGCAGAAATATCAAAGGTCTACCCACAAAAATTCCTTTGGGAATGAAGTCTCCATATTCTCAAGGTAGTTCACACAAGACCATGCAAGAGGTTATGGAGAAAATAAAAGATAAAAAAACCCAAGATCATCATGCTGTGTGAAGAATAAGGAAATATGTTACTGAGACAGCCTCTTGAGGTGGCCTACTAAACAGCACCCAACAAAAATCATGGTGAGCCGAAGTCTTGGAGAGGCAAACTGCATGTTACTTTGGGTGGAAAATGCATCTACGCTTCATCGTGCACAAACTGATAACCACAACTACCAAAGTTCCCAAAGGAAACTGGAGAAGTCTGGCATGCACAGTCAACACGCTATGCTTGTAGCACACAGTGCATGCAGTGCCTGTGGTCAGACCAATCTCAACTTTTACATGATGTATGCAGCTGGCATTGGCCATGAATATGAAGCCAGACGTACCTACTTATTGCCAAATTAACATTTTTCCTAGGTAAACTCTAGGTGTTTGTTAATAATAGGGAGCAAGGGGAAGGAAAGGGAAGGGATATCCAGGTTATTTATACTTTTGTTAGCTTAATCCTCTCAATGTTCCTTCTTTCATACCACTTCTTTCGTTATTACTGGCAGATAACTACTGAGACAAGGTATGGATGAAGTGGTAGCTAAAGATGCAGCTACAGGAATATAATGAAAAGTCTGAGAGTCCACAGAGGCTCCTGAATACAACCAATCACAGAACTATGCTATACAGCACAGCACTTGAGCCATACTAGAGGAAACTAGATTCAAGGTATATTGGAGAGCCTTTCCCTTTCAGCCATTCCTTTCAAATGTCTGCATGTTACATCCATTTTAAAAGGGCAAGGATTAACAGAATAATACAGGCATGTGGCTGCTTTCTGCTTCTGGTAAAACAGTCTTCATAACATAAGAAATCAAAAAGCACCATTTTTTCAACTTCAGTGTAAGTTACTAACAACACGTGTTAATGATTTAGGCAATGTGCATGAAGAAGGAAATCACCAAGCTAGGAGACATTTGGCCACAGTGAAATACAGAGATATTCCACCAAAACACGAGAGTAAATAAATGCAAAAGGGGATATAGAATGCAGGCAAGTTTGGGTTTTTTTTTAAATCCTGAACCAAATAAACTTAAAGAAGCTGTACATTACCTGCTCTCCCTCAGTTTCTGGATATATTCATACTTAGCTGTCAGTGAGCCGTTGGATGCAATCACTGCCTAGAAATACATGAAACAAATTTTGAGGGTTTTTTTAACCTGTAGATTTCAAAGTAGAGGAAGACGTGAAGGGTGCCAAATTGTAAAACTTACATCTCGAACAACAGATGAGTAATTCTGGCTTTCAAGCGGTTCTGAACCATCTGATAACAGCTGTGGAGATAAGTTATTTCAAATCAGGTCATTTTAATTCCCATATTTTTTTTTCTGAGCAAAGCATTGAGATTTTAAGCAACATTTAAATGCATGCAACAATACCAGTATCTTGTAGATCAGAAATTCTCCTGGCCCCAATCAGTGTCATTTGACTTTTATGAAAATAGAGAAATTCAAACAGCTGTCCAACTGTGAGAGATTGTTGAGTACCCCGAGAAAATCACATTTAAACATCTACTGCAGGGTCCTGAAGCAATGAACTACCTGCCAAAGCCCATTTCCTGCCTACAGAAAGTGTTCTTGAAAAATCCCTAAGACATCCAGGTCATTAATGTCTCATTCACATGTTGCTTTTTGAAAGACTTAGAAAGACTTTTTGCCTTTTTTTTTAAGTACAAAGTCAGTTATGTTCTACAGCAGATATCTTTTTAATATATACAGGAGACCAGAAAAGCAACAAACAAGCAGACCAAGTCCAAGCCTTTTACCTTCCTGTTGGACACACAAGACCTTACCATCTCTTCAATATACGGGAAAAGCATATCACCGAAGTACTCTGTTGCTTCTATAGGAAGCTGTGCTGGCAGATTGTCAATGGAACACATCAGAATCCCAGAGCCTTCAACACTGAAAGAGAGAACACAGCTCTTCTGAACTACTTCTCCTTTGGTACCTGAAGGTGCCACCTTCCAGAAGTGTTTTAAATGCAGGATTTTTCAATATAGTGTTTCACTGTACAAACTGCAAAGGAAAGCAATAAAAATTGTTCTCCCACCTGTCATGAATAATATGCTGGTCAGCATCATACATACAAAATGGACTGTCAATTGTTGTACACTCTGTCATAAATTCTATAGATCCTCCAGTGTCTGCTGAAATGTCACATATTGCTATAAGTCTAAATCAAAAAAAACAAAAAAGACAAATGAACAATGCATTATCCAAATTGCTAAGAAACACAGGTATAAAAGATCACAAGTGAACAGGAAAGAAAAGAAATGTGAGAAGATCTATGAGACTTGCCATTTCATTCTACTTAACCTAATTAGAAGTCAACACAATGACATTCAGAAATGTAATGGAAATCTGCTGTAACTGTATTTTCACATCAACATGCACAATGATTCACATCAACAAGATTTGCATTTCATGTGTAACTTCTCGAAGAACAGGAGAATCCACACATCCATCATTTTTTCTCTGCACTCCATGTGTTCCCATTTGTTACCCATCAGCCAATTCCCCTGAGCTGTCACTGGGCAGTCCACTCAAGAGTATCAATTAAATTCTTTATTTATATGACAGAAAGAAAGGTGTCAAGAGTGGGCAGAGAAGAGACAATGATCTGCTTCCTCAGCAGGATACCTTGCCATATCCTCCCCAGATCCACCCCCAGGTCAGTCTCCCAGAGAACTATTACACAGGGCTATTAGAGAAACAGTGGCTCCCACCCACACTGAAAGGAGACTAACCCTGGAATTGCACACCATGTTTCATCCTTATCAGGGCTGTGAAGCATTTCCACTACCTGCTGCAGCAACCAGACGTGTTAAAAAACAGTTACTGAACTTGTACAAGCCAAATGACAGGGTAGGAAGAACTTAGCCAACAAACTGTGCATAGAAACTTCTAGCAATAATGATGCAGTAGGTACATTTCCCAGATGTCACGCTGTTTGTATTGGATTCTGCACAAGGATCAATGGAAGAACTACCCTTGCAGAAAGACAGCCAATATCTGCCAATCATTTGTAGTACTGTGTGATATTTTCAAAAACTCCCAACGGTGAAAACAAGACTGCAAAGCATGGAAGAACAGAAGCAGAATCAATGGGGCATTGTGCAACATGCAAGAGGAACAATGTAAGAAAAGAATCATTTGGTAGATCTGTGCTGAAACTGCCTAACATTACAACTTAACCATGGTACTGCAGGATCATTAGGACTGAACTGAGGTATCTTACTTGTGTGGTAACTCAGGACAACCCTCTGTTGCACCAGCAGAGGATCTAACTGGCACCAGCAGCCTCTGAGCATCCTGTCGACTTAGCAAGCGAGGAGTATGTTGTTCCCAGTATATGCCATTAATTAAACAAGTTGTGTAGGGTGCAATCTGCAAAGAAAGTTACAGATTCCTGATGTTCTCATCTGGTACTTTAAAAAGTTGAAAGCATATGGACAAGCATATTAAATGAGTGCTCTCTCAATCAATGGATATGCAAAGGTGTAGTAACTACCAATATTCAATAGAAATCTTTTCATAAAAGAAGAGAATTGATGCTCACATCAGTGTTAAAGCGAGAAGTATAATCTTCTGGATGTTTATCATAGTCCACTGGGTCATACAGTCCATCCCGTTTCCTTACAAGGTGATGGTGACGACTTAACACTGTCCCATAGACTTTTCTGAGGTCTGAGGTTAAAACCAGAAAATGTTTAAATTAGATATTATACTTGGACAGAAAGGGTTCTAGTGTTTTCAGTCACTTTACTGTCACTTCATACCTCCAGATCTAGAAACTTCCTTTAACTCGTGTGGTTCCACAAACTCACATGGGAGGGCATTGAACATTTCTTGAGCACCCTGTAAACCATGAAGTAGGATTCAGAATGAGCAGAGAATGTAAAAACAGTGTAACACTGCTCAATTGGGGTGTAAAAACAAATAAAAAAACGCCATGCACAACTTGACAGTCCTGACAGAGAACAAACACCTTCAGGGACAGACAAAATTGCTCCACACATAATTCAGCTTACCCACAGCGAAACCACCTGGGTGCTAGGTAGAAGGAATTTACATCACTCCCAGTTACTGCAGCATGCCTGACCCACAATCCAACACCTGATTTACATTTCGAATGGCAGAGCTGCGAGGCCTCAGCTCGGCCCACAATAAATGGTTCTGCTGCCACTGTGAGGGGCAGTTTCTCTTTAGGGAAGACCCAGCCACTCCTCACCAGCCAGACTGTTCTAAAGGCAAAGAACTTCAAGATGACATTCCCAGCAAGCTGTGTTCATAGAACACAAGCCTTTCAGACAAGCCATCCTTTTGTCCAGATAGCACACATTTACAGAGGCAGTGATTTCACTTTAGGGTTGTAGCCTACTTAGCTGATCTTTGTTGCCAAAACCAAGGGTAAGCCTTTTCCCTATGTCATAGAATATAGCTCTGAAGTTCAGCACTTTATCAGCCGAGTCAATGCTATGAAAACAGATGTAAGAACCCAGCAAGCATTAGAAAAAAATAATTCTTTCCCCCATACTTTAATGAGGTGATTGAACATACCTTGTGAGCCCACAGTCAACAGAGGGGAGAGAGGGAGACAAAAGACATGCAGGTGGGAAAGGAGAGAGGAGCAATAAAACTCAATCCATTTTTCATGGTGAGAGGTTAGTGTGGTCAGGCATGATCTTATCTTAAAGGCAGGGTACTTATCTTCAGGGTACTTAAAAATACTTACTGGCAAAGGAAAACCTGAAGTCCAAGCAAACAAAATGAACCCATCAACCCATTTAACCTGACATGTATCAAATGACAAGATATTCTATTAAAAATAATATTGTATTTCATCTTGAAGACAGAATTCTTACCTTAGAAACATTACCAGTGCCTGTAAACACAAATGTTAAGGGCCCGATTGATTTTGGCATCAATCCCAGTGAAATTTCATACCCAGCATCCCGTACTGCCTGCACAGCCTGACTGCTATTCCTGTAGTTATGTGCCATCCCAATGTGCTGAAATCGAAGGGACAGAACCATAAAGATATTTTCATATTAAAATGTAGATAACTATCAGATGCTCAAAAGTCATTTTGCTAAAGAAAAACACATACACATATACTCTTACCATGAAGGGAGTGTGGTGGCCCAGGGCTAAAAATCGTAATCCCAATCCATGTAGAATGTTGATCATTCCTATTGTTAAAAAAAAATACAAAAATCAAACCACTGGTATTAATTATGAATATGCATGGTTAGAAACTGTAGGGACTGACTGAAGTCTAAAATGATCCTGGATATTTTTGCCCATATTTTAGTATTAATACTTTACTTCTAAAGAAAGTCTACATAAAACCTGGGAAGGAGAAATTCAATGGCAGGCCATGACCTTAAACCTGCTCTTCACCCAAATTATGAATTTCAGCACTACTTGATACTTGGATATCCTTTTATGAGATGCATCCACATCACCAGATTCCAAAGAAGGAGATAATAAAGAAAGTGTCCTGAAGAAACAGAGTTGAAGTTCAGTAGAAAGGAATGAGCACCATGCCTCACAAAAATCAGTGTAGATGGGTAACAGAGTGACAAACAGATCTCTTTCAAACTCACAGGCAGCCATTTCTTTCAAAAGCCTATTCAGTTGATCTCTTGATATTTAGTCTGTCTCAGATTAGTTGAATAGACAAACAGGACTTCAAGACAACATAAAGTAGTAGATTTGCCAGGAATCCACAGGACTATTTGACATGTAGTCTCACCAAAAGTAGGGCACAAAACAGAATGGAAAAAAAGCTCTTAAAAGCAAGAGTTAAAAATGCAGTTAAAAATTTATTGCAAGCCTCAACTTTCAGGAAATGTAGACATCCAGAATTATTACAAGAAGTCACTTGTTGCAAGCCTGCCTTTACTTTATGAACTATACCTGCTACACCAGCCCACTTTCCAAAGGCCACAACTCGCATTCCTTTATGATCAACCATTTTTTCATAGTCAAACAGTCGAACTTCCTGAAAATACATAGCAAACTGAGTATTAAAACTTTCAGTGAATGCAGCCAGTGGCACGTTGGTCTCCTAGGAACTACCTTTTCATCCTTCATGATAGAGGCTGATGGGCATATATGAGAAAGGCAAATAATTCATAACAAGATTTAAGTATAAAAATGAAAACCTAAAAGGTTGCATTGAACTTTTTGGTTTAGAGCTTCTGCACTGCCTGTGCACTCTTGGCACAGAGCTCCCCAACGGGCCACTCCAGCTGCTGCAGACCCATTCACATCCTCTGCCAAAAGGATGCTCATTCCTGAGAGCACCGGCTGCCTCCCTCTGTAACAACCAACACACACTCTAGCTCAATAACTTCTCAACAAGCCTTCGTGCTCACACGGCATGAACCTCTCTCGAGCACACCATGCTCACAACTCATCTGCCTCATGCACAGAAACACTGTAGAACTGTAAGCACAAGATCCTCTGAGCAAGAAATACTCAGCTCCAGGGAAGGACACTGCAAAAAGTCCTCATGAGCTATCTACAAGTATGAACCCTGAAAGTAGCCATACTAGGCAGCAAGCTTCAGCGTTCAGTTCAGCTTCCACCCCATGATAACAGCCAATTGCTTTTGCTATGATGCAACTTACCTGTCTTAGAATTTCATCCAGAAGGGGCATGTTTGCCTCTTGGGCTTTAATAGTGTGAGAGAAGAAGGCATAGTTCTTTTTAGGGATTAATTTGTCCTCTGGAGGTCTCTTCACACCTACTATCAGAGAAGCCTCAGAAATATCTTCTTGAATAATGCCACCTGCTTTAACATAATCCTACAAAAGAGAAAAATCTATGTAAATTTTTCTTATTTTCTATATCCAGGCCTCAGCACGTAAGCAACTAGAAGAGAGGACAAATGGATAATTCTACAAAGCAGAAACAAGTTACTGTGTTCAATACATTCATAAACCTCTTTATCAAAAAGGGTATCAAATGTCAAACTGAATTTCCATGCTAATAACCTATTACACAAGGCAAAACCACAATTATTAGTGTTAGTAAAATCCTTCATCTTAAATTCACGGACTAGAAAAAAGATATTTTACTGCATTTAAGGTATCTTACAGTACTACAGTAATGAACAGTCCTTTGTAATGTGTCAAAATACTTGTCAATAAATGTAAAGAAATCTGACTAATCTGAAGACTGATGATATGATTTTATAAAATGAAGTTTTATAAGACTAAGTCCAAGCTGAAGAGCAACTTCTAAAAGGATGTTTTTCCATAGCAAAACTCAAAATGGGGCTTTACCTTTTCATGGATGGCTCTCCGGTTTGATGGCTGCACCAAGACCTTGTATCCCATCTGTGTCAATTCCTTAACATGTTTTGGTGCTAGAGGTGCTCTTCTTTCCCATGCATTAACATCTTCTCTCCTGATTGCCAGTACAGACTTACGATGATGCCAACACTTAGCATGATGGAACACACACCTACCGTTTGTGTGACTAAAGGCTCGGAGCATGGTCAAGCCTGATGGCAGCAAAAACAAAGTAGTAAAATAATACACGTGTATGTATGGTTCAAACATTGTTTGTGCAACAGTTCTGGTCTCCTTTAACATCTGCTGTAAAACACAAACCAGGTACTTTATACTCTAGTTACACCATACTTCTGTGAGACACGAACTAACTCTCAGTGTACTTTGTTGCATCTCCATTTGGTGGGGTGTTGTTACAGAAACAAATTGTTTGTACTATTTTAAAGGAAGGATTTTACCATGTTTGATGTACCACATTTTTAATGACATGGCTTAAAAAGAATGCTGGGAGCTTAAAGATAACAATTAAATTCATGTGCCAGCATAAACATGCAAAGACCAAGCATTTATCAAAGCTTTCATCAAGAATAGCACATAACAAACAGAGAAAGAATGTAGAACACAGGTTATAATGGCAACACTTGATTAAAAGAGAAAGCCCAATGTGTAAGACCAATGCTAAGTATTTTTACATAACAAATTCTTAGAAAATCTGCAAATGGAAGGACAAGATCTTAACTACTGCTTAGCAGTCACCATATGTGTGGCCAGGAGCAACAACAGGTTTTATTCCTAATCAAAATGTTATGCACGGTAGAAAAACTTCATTAGGACAGATTCCCACTGCAGAGGGTTATTCCTTTATTTTCTCTCTCCTCCTCTTCACGTGCATTAATGCCACTGCTTAGCTCTGTGCTGAATGGCAAAGGCTCTGCACTGGTCCACCACCAAATACCTGGGAGCCTAAAGGCTTCAGATATTTGTGTGTTTTAAAGATGTGGGCCTTGCAGATAGAGGCTTCAAAGATGTGAACTTGGTTTCCAAAGCAATTTTAATTGACAATTAAATGAATCTCTGTATCCAAATCACTTGGAAAATATTGTTTGCACTCATGCCTCAATCCTGTAAAATCTCTGTATGCCTAGAGCCTTAAGAGATCCTGTTTAACTTCAGGCTTGCTTAAACAGAAACACTAAGGAAGGCACGAACAGAAACACGCAGTCCTCTACATTAGCTCCGAGTTTGGTCTTCTTATTGTTGCTAGAGTTGTTCACC
Source organism: Chloroceryle aenea (assembly GCA_013399075.1). Classification (NCBI taxonomy): domain Eukaryota; kingdom Metazoa; phylum Chordata; class Aves; order Coraciiformes; family Cerylidae; genus Chloroceryle; species Chloroceryle aenea. The sequence continues at coordinate 565,168 of VWZY01008024.1, forward strand.
AGCAGAATTTACTGCACAGGAGCTGGATACTGCTCTTAAGTACGCTAAGATTCTCAGAAAGTATGTCAGTAACAAGAATAGAAAAAGTCTTGTCACACAATGTCACTATGCATACCGAAATAGGAGAACCGTTCGTACCAATGCACTGTACCTCACACCCCAGTCTGCAATGAAGCAAATTCCCCTCACTCAGAGGAGTCCTCCAAGAAAGAAAAAATGCTGCTTTCAGGAGGGAGTCAGCTGCCCTGCACTGGCAGCATGTGAGGGGAACCAGGGCAGTAAGCAAACACTGACTGTGACCTCTGGCAGGCCAGTTCACACACATGCCTCACTGTGTATGCTCAGGCTTAGCCACAGAGATACGGATATCCCGTTGTAAAGGTGAAAGTAACTTTAGAATTCAAAGCCTGCAGAGCTGGTGAACCCTCCCAGGCCTACTCAGCACGCCGGCTGAGCCGGGGAGCCGAACAGCACCACTTCTTCACCACCCGAGCTGAGGGGGCTGCTCCACACAACTTCTTGCTTCACGGAGACTAAAATAGCGCTAAGCAATAAAAAACAACAGCAGTGCGTTTGATGACAGCACGCAGTGTGAATATGATCCTATTTCTAGAATGAGCTGAACACACACGGACAACTTATGCCCGCACTTGAGACACGGCTGAACTAAAGCGCCCGGCGCCGCCAGCGGGCTTCTCCCCCCCGGCCTGCGGCTGACGGCCATGCAGGGCCGCTCCAGCCTCCTGCGAGGAGGAGCGACGCGCAGAAGGAAAAACGTCCCCATTAAGAGCAGCANGGTACAGCAGCCCCCGCCGGCGCCCCCAACCGGCGCCTCCCCCGCGCTCTGCCCGGGACAAGGCCGAGCACAGGACGCACCGGACCTGTCACAGCCCTGTCCTCCCCACGGTCTCCTGCGCAGACCATTTTCCTAGTACACGTCGGCTCAAATTATTTATGTACCGCCCGTCACGTTGTTCCTTTCAAGTACCTGTAACATGGCTAACAGGAAACGGCATAAGTTACTTTGTCTGCAGAACAGAAATGCTACGTGATTTGTTACGCATGCTCTTGCTAATTTTCAGCTGGAACTCGGTCTTTGAAATGGATCGTTTATGACGGGCCTCAACTGCTAAGTTGGCTTATCAGTAATAATGGGATGTTGTAGCTATAAACTATGAAAATGGTGAGGTGTAAGAAGCCAGAGCAAAAGCAGTCATGTACTGGGTTTGTGGGATGAACGAGAGCTTTCCTGTCACAGAAAGGCAGGCCGTGCACCGTGAGCAGCACGCCTTGGAGAGTCTCCAAGGGAGGAATGTAGTTGCTGTTACCAGTCTCTGTTAGCAGATGGGAGGACATCGATACAGAGTGTGGGAACATGAGGCATTGTGACCACTCAGCAGCAACCACGAGGACTAAAGGGTCTTTGCCAGAGCAGCATCTCGCTGTGATCAGTGAGAAGTTAGAGCCCTGCCCTAGGGACAGTACTACTTGTGGTATTACTTGACCTTTTCTTAAGAATGAGTTAAATTTTTATGGTACTGCCACTACACGGCTTTAAAGGAACCTCTTCATAGATTAATTTATTCTTAAAGCTTTCTTACTTTTCTCTAAAATACGCCGTTTGTTCATTATATGAACCTAAACTTTTCCCTCTCCTTCTCCTCCTGCTGGCAGCATTTGACTGACAATGATTACCTTTGACTTTGGTTCCTTAGGTGAGATCCAAATATTTTTCTAACTCACCAGGACAGGAGTGACAGAAAACAGCACCAAGGCTTGATCTGTATTTCAGGCTTGCTACTGTAATACAAATTATACAGGGAGGTGAGCTTTAGGGAATAAGAATGGACCAGCAGAGATTTTGGGGTTGAAAGAAGTTGAGGACTGAAGGGGAAGATCTGGGTTGTATTGTTTCGGAGACCTGCAAGCCTTTGACACCGTTCCCCCCAACATTCTTCTCTCTAAATTGGAGAGAGACTGATTTTAATGGGTGCACTGTTTAGTGGATAAAGAATTAGTCAGATGGTCACATCCAGAGGGTAGTGGTCAATGGCTCTGATGTCTAGATCGAGAACAGTGCCACATGGTGTCCCTCAGGGGTCCATACTGGGACTAGTGGTGTTTAATATCTTCATCAGTGACACAGACAATGGGATTAAGTCTACCCTCAGCAAGTTTGCAGATGACACCAAGGTGCAGTTGACATGCCAACATGATGGGATGCCATCCAGAGGGACCTGGGCCCATATGAACCTCATGCAATTCACCAAGGCCAAGTGTGAGGTCTTGCACCAGTGTCAGGACAATCCCTTGGTGTCAATACAGGCTGGGGGATGAAGGGATTGAGAGCATCCCTGCAGAGAAAACCTTGAGGGAACTGGTGAGAGAAAATCTGGATACAAACCAGCACGATGT
>VWZY01008024.1:567621-590654 GCA_013399075.1 Chloroceryle aenea
TGCATCAAAAGAAGCATGGCCAGCAGGTTGAGGGAGGTGACTCTGCCTACTCAGTTCTGGTGAGACTGCACCTGAAGTACTGAATCCAGCTCTGGGGTCCTCAGCAAAAGCAAGACATGAAACTGTTGGATCGGGTTCAGAGGAGGGACACCAAAATCATCAGAGAGCTGGAACACCTCTCCTATGAAGGAAGTTTGAGAGAGTTGAAGTTGTTCAGCCTGTAGAAGAGAAGGCTGTAGGGAGACTTTATTGCAGCCTTCCAGTACTTAAAGGCGGCCTATAAGAAAGATGGAGACAGTCTTTTTAGCAGGCCCTGTTGCAACAGGACAAGGGGTAATGGTTTTAAACTAAAGGAGGGTAGCTTTAGATGAGATACAAGGAAGAAATTCTTTACAATGAGGTTGGTGAAACACTGGCACAGGCTGCCCAGAGAGGTGGGAGATGCTCCATCCCTGGAAACATTCAAGGACAGGTTGGATGGGGCTCTGAGCAACCTGATCTAGCTAAAGTTGTCCCTGCTCACTGCAGGGGTATGTGACCTTGAAGGTCTCTTCTAACCCAAACCATTCTATGTTTCTGTGATTCTATGATTATTAAAACATATGAATCGTTTTAATCTGCATGTTGAGGACCCAAAAGGATTGGGATAGATTTGTCTGTCAAGCAGCAAGAGACATGAAGAGTTTTAAATTCCCTTTAGGCCCAAGAAACAGTGAAACACAATGATATTTTTGCTTGGCCCCAAAGACTCTACTCTGGGAAGTACTGATACGGCACAAGGGCATTGTATATGTACGCCGAGTGTCTAATTCCCACTTTGTGAGCTTAATAAAACACATATAGTTCTGTAAGTTATATGTGTAGAGTATAACTACATCCACACCTTTTCATTTTATCATTAAATGCAGATGCGGGCTTTGGCAAGAATGGAATGTTGGTATGTGCAAAGCTGATTGTTCTTATCTTCACTCATTCACAAAATGCAGCTGGAATATAACCATTCTTCTCAAAAAAGCATTTAATTATTTGGTCATATTAGAATTTAATTCAACCATTATACTGAAAAAGACACAATACTGACAATACTGGTGGTTCCTTGTAATTTGATGTCATTTTGTCATATTGATTACTTTATATTGTAAGCTAGCAGGAAGTACCTGGCTGAATCCATCATTATACTCCTGCATATCCTGTCTTTGATTAAATTAGTGAAAGCATTTTAGGAGCTGCTTTGTTTGTTGAATGAATTGTAAACCAAACTACAATGTATTTATTGCAGTAAGTAGACCTCACCAAATCTACTCGAAGGGGGTATTTAATTTAAGTTTTCAATTTTTTTGGAAGGTTTTTTCTTTGAGTAACATGTTATCTCAAGACCATCTATGATATTTTCCTACAGGTTTAGTGTCTGATTATATCTCAGCACTCTTCTAACTTCTGCAGATAGGAATCTGAACCTAGAGAGAGAAATGAAAGATGAAACCCACAACATGCTCTGTCTTGCATTGGAGGTCCGAGGGCAGAGTTGGGAGCCCAGCCTTTGTGCTACAAGGAAATGAGTGGAGAAAACTACTTACAGAAACTGAGAGGAAGCCACCCTGGCAACTCAGCAGAATATGCCAGGAGAAGTCACTGTGCCAGAAGTCACTGTGCCTGAACCTAATGCTGCTCAGAAAGGACCTGAATTCTTTTGCAAAGAGCCATCAGCTGTGAACTTTCCCCAGGAGTTGGGCACCTTCATCAGGGCCACTTCTGCCTTTCCCAGGGGAAATCTTGCACAGACACCTTCCCTCATCTCACATGCTCTGGTCTGGCCACTAGTCAAATGCTTAAAGCACTCTACTAGGAAGATGAGAGCTGTTTTCGAAGTTGCAATGTCATTCAAAACACTGACTTAAAAGCATGTGTCTGTAGCCTTAGTGCTGGAAAATTGGAGTTTTTAAGGCAAACCTCTCAGTTTTTTACATTGGAAGTTACTATGTGTAAATTCTACTTATAATTTATACTACGTATAAATTATAAGTTACATTTATAACTGAAGAGTCTTGTATCTGAGTCACCCCTGAATGCTCTAACTACAGTGATGGTAATGAGAAACACTTTACAAGTTTCTGCTGTCATTTGTGGGTGACATGGTATGATCTAGATGTCTGCTGCATTGGCTCCTGAAGATGAGAAGGGTAGGTTGTTTCCTAATTCAAGAGCATTACTGGGATATGCATGGGAAAAAAACTCCAGGCAGCTCTGCAGACAGAACTGGATTTTAAAATACAGTAGCTAAACCCCGTTTTACCAAATCGTTTCAGTTTCAAAACATTTCTGTTTGAAAGAACTTTTTCTTTTGAGATTCCTTGGTGAGTCTGGCAGAAGAACTTTAAGTGCAGGCAGGAAGAGCAGAAGAACAAAAAAGGACATGAAGGAGATACTCTGCCAAAGTACCTGTCAGAGAGTTGATTTCTGCTACAGATTTGGCATNTTTGGGCTACAAGGAAATGAGTGGAGAAAACTACTTACAGAAACTGAGAGGAATCCACACTGGCAACTCAGCAGAGTATGCCAGGAGAAGTCACCGTGCCAGGAGAAGGCACTGTGCTGAACCTAATGCTGCTCAGAAAGGACCCGACTTCTTTTGCAAAGAGCCATCAGCTGTGAACTTTCCCCAGGAGTTGGGCACCTTCATCAGGGCCACTTCTGCCTTTCCCAGGGGAAATCTTGCACAGACACCTTCCCTCATCTCACATGCTCTGGTCTGGCCACTAGTCAAATGCTTAAAGCACTCTACTAGGAAGATGAGAGCTGTTTTCGAAGTTGCAATGTCATTCAAAACACTGACTTAAAAGCATGTGTCTGTAGCCTTAGTGCTGGAAAATTGGAGTTTTTAAGGCAAACCTCTCAGTTTTTTACATTGGAAGTTACTATGTGTAAATTCTACTTATAATTTATACTACGTATAAATTATAAGTTACATTTATAACTGAAGAGTCTTGTATCTGAGTCACCCCTGAATGCTCTAACTACAGTGATGGTAATGAGAAACACTTTACAAGTTTCTGCTGTCATTTGTGGGTGACATGGTATGATCTAGATGTCTGCTGCATTGGCTCCTGAAGATGAGAAGGGTAGGTTGTTTCCTAATTCAAGAGCATTACTGGGATATGCATGGGAAAAAAACTCCAGGCAGCTCTGCAGACAGAACTGGATTTTAAAATACAGTAGCTAAACCCCGTTTTACCAAATCGTTTCAGTTTCAAAACATTTCTGTTTGAAAGAACTTTTTCTTTTGAGATTCCTTGGTGAGTCTGGCAGAAGAACTTTAAGTGCAGGCAGGAAGAGCAGAAGAACAAAAANCATGTATATATAAAAGAGACTTTGCTTCTAACTAAAAATCTATGTACACCAATTCACTTGGTGTCAAAATACTCTTTTTGTAATTTGAAATTAATGGGGTTTGTACATTTTAGGTTAGTGATCCTTTTAGAATGTTCTAGGAAGAAGTTGTTCCAGACTGGGCCAAAACAGTCCAATGATCCATCCATCTCTATTCACAGAGGTATCCTTGGTGAGTCTGGCAGAACTTTAAGTGCAAGCAGGAAGAGCAGAAGAACAAAAAAGGACATGAAGGAGATACTCTGCCAAAGTACCTGTCAGAGAGTTGATTTCTGCTACAGATTTGGCATCTCTCTGAAAAGAGACTGAGAATTTTATTACTGCCATTTAAGTCTCTTCCTGCATCTAAAACAGCCCAGGTGAACTGCACTCTGAAAGTGCCTACTGTGCTCCATAAAGAAGGTAGCCTAAGTAACCAGCATGGACTCATGCCGTGACCATGTAAAGACACGTGAGATGAATCCCACCTGCACCGTACTGTGTTCCAGATAGGGAAGGCAGAATTGCTTAAAAGAATAACAGAAATATGGAATTCAGGTTTTACAAAACATGCTAATATGGAATGGGAGCTTTTTTCTGTAATAAATACCTTCTGCTTTGGGTGGACCATGACTCCATCTGTCTGACAGTCCCTAATTATAAGGTCTAATTCTTACCCAGCTGGGACGCTTTTTACTCAGCACTGTGGGAGGAGTGCTGACTTCCATTACGGTAACAATAAACTCCCAGAGCACCTATAGAGAGGTAGACTTCATAGATTTTATTCTTAGAATATCTACGATAAACCTTAAATCCATTGAAGTCAATGAAACACTCACACAAACTTCTGCTGGGCTATAGGATTTCCTCCCTGGGTCTCAAATGAACAGGGGAATTGGCATCCTGAAGAGATTTTTGCAGACTGTGTGTCTACCTGCCAAATCCCGTTTCTTGTTTAATTCAGATTTTGTACTGCAGAGATCAAGAAGTTCCAAGAAGCTTTCAGACTTTCAGTCAGAATGAGGTTATTGAAAAACATGACCTTTTATTCAAAAGCCACTACCTGCAGTGGCTGTTGACTGCCACTGTGAATACTGACCTCACAGCAGAGTACTCGACATCAGTGTTGTGTTCTCTACAAACAAGTAGAGAATATATTTACATTCCTATTGCCCAGTAGGGGAAATTGCCATCTCTCAGGGCTCCCACCAAGCCCAAAGAAAGATCTTCTACTTTTACTAACACCTAAAACGTAGGATATATATGTTCACATTTGTACAGACTAAAATTCATAGTAGCACCATGTCCATGTTCTCCATGAAACTTGGTACTTCCGCATTTGCAGTGCATACTTAGACTGTTACATCAAACTAAGATGCCCTTTCGAGCCATTCTCATCATTCTTTAAACCCTGTCAAAGTATTTTAAAATTGCTGTGCAAATAAACTTAAACACAGAAAACTGCATCCTGTGATATCAAATTAATGAATTGACTCTTTAGAAGACAAGTACCAGGTTCACTACAAAAAAAACACAGCAGCTCAGCTAAAATAATCTGCCTGGAATATACTTCCATAAGAATCTTCACTGAGTTTATTAATTAGACTTATCAATGCTCACCCTATAGGGCTTTCAAGTCAGTAACAATCTGCCACTAAGTATGGATCCACAGAGTGGATAAAATCAAAACCAGGGCCTTCTTTTGAGAGAATTGGGGTTTAGTACTTGAAGAGTCCATTAAAGCAATTATGCCATGGCTGCATTAAAAATGCAACCTTGCTTCTGAGCCTCCTTCAGCAAATAATGGTTGTCCCTGCCTTAGCTCCTTCAGCAGCGGTTTGTCTCTATCAGAAAAAGCTGACCTTCTTCAAAAAATTCACAACGAAAGCCAGCAGGTTTTTTGCATTTATTTAGCATTTTCCATTTTTGTACCACTAATGTCTTTACCAATTTGGCAGTAGGAGAATGTGCATTGTTTACATTTTAAAGCTGGGGAAAATGAGACAAAAATGATGGTTCTGCCCACAATTCATGTTCAGATTAGTGTCAGAACCTTGACTAATATTTGGGGTTTTTTTCAAGTATTCTTGAGTCTTTATGGACTTTTATAAACAGAGGTTTAAAAACTATTTCAACAAAACCTCCAAAATAGTAGAGAGTAACATGTAGAGTTGCAGATTCTAGACTGGCACAGCAATCTCTGTAGCCATGTAGCAAAACAGAACTAAGCTGGCTACATAAAAAAAAACAAAAACAAAACCAAAATAAAAAACACAGTATTTTTTTAATGAGAACACTTTTAATTCTCCAGTGCAACTCAGCAGACTCAAACAACTGAAGGTGTGTGCAGGCACAGGAACAAAGCAGGACAGGGATGGGAGGAGGGAAAGATGTCTGCTTAAGCCACTACTACTGGTGTTAAACAAAGGAATATTGCCATGGTGTGCTGGGGCTCAGCTTCCCTTGAGAAGTACATTTTGGAGCAGGCCCTGAAGCACAGGTTGTAAGCAGTGTTTTACCCAAGTGTAACAACCAGCTATCTCAAACTAGGTTCCCTGTGTGTAATCAGGGTGACAGTATACCAAAGGACCAGCCTGCTTTCAAATGACACATGTTTTCTGGGTGTCATAGTAAAGTAGTTCTGGAATATCTTTGGAAAAGATGATGCTTCTATGACTAGATAAAAATACATTAATGTATGCCATTTTAATTTCTACATCCCTTCTGAGACAGAGTCAGAGGGGGTAGTTAGACCTTCTTTAAATCCATAAGATGAAGCCAGGAATTCAGAAAGTCCTTCAGAAGAGCAGATTACTGCTTGAAGCCTGGCTGCAAGCCCATTTTTGCACCTTGCTAAGATCAGGCATAAAAAATGAGTACATTTTGCCCAGCTGCAAGTCTGTCAGTTTCTCATCTGTTCTACCAGTGGCAGCTCTGTAGCCCTGCACTTCCTATTGACAAACTGAACATTGCAGACCCACCATTCCTCAGCACTGCTGCTCACACAGAAGCATCACAGATATCCAGTGTGTCATTGCCTTGCATAACAAGATGTATTGCAGCTCAGTCCCCTTTGTTGAGTGCTGGAAATCAGCAAATTCACTCACCCTTTGTCCATACAAACTGCATCTCAGAATTTTTCTGTCTGTCCTCTTTCTCTGTCCAGAGAGACCCCCAACTGTCTGTGCTGATATGGGCAATACTTCCCATTCATTGAAACTCTTTCCTCTCAGGCCTGGTGTCCCCAGCCTACAGCAGCTGAAGTGTTTCATTCGAGATTGCACAAAGAAATGCACTCACACACTGCCTCTGAAGCTCACAGTTTAGGGAGCAGGCTTGGCTTTCCAATTAATAACTCCTCCAGTATTTCCTAAAGGCCTTTAACATTTTTTTCCTGGCAAGATACTATCCCTAGCATTGTTTTGCTTCCTCCTTTTGTTTCTTTCTGCTTTTTATTTATCAGAGCAGTATTTTCAAGCCAAGGTAGATACCTACATAAATTAATAAATAAATCATACTAATTTCATCTTCTTTCTTCACTATGTGAACTTTCCAATCCAAAACTTGTTAGCTGATGAAGCCTGGACAGAAATCTCTTTTTTTTTCCCTTGTTCTCTCCAAAATAAGGAGTATTCTTACATGATTAATAACTGTAAACTGTGGTACATTACAGTAAGAGCCTGAATAGTCTTGTAAATGGGACAAAGCCTGCTCTGCCTTCCCATCCATGTAGCTATGGAGATTCCTTTCACTCCACCACCTAGAAGAGTACACTGCAGATGAAAAACAGCTCTCCACACCAGCAATATGAGGTCCATGAGCAGGACCTAGACTAAAAAAACTACTGTCTTCTTACTCCCCCTATTTTGTTATGTGAATTTTATGACCTTTTCAATTGCAGCCAATCCACCTGCCCAGGAATCTGCCTGACAGATATAATGCTTCTTTTGTGCTGGTCTTTAAATAATATTTTTGTACCCTATAAAGACCTCATAAAACACCATACTATTAACCAAGGCACACTATCATTCTGTGTGATTTCCAGGTGATTTAGATTTCACACAGATTTCTATGTGACTTAGATTTTAAATCCAGTATGTTTAAAAACTCTATAGGAAACATATAGACCCACCACATTTACATATGAGAACACATTTATATGCACATACATGCACAGATACAAACAAATCTATGCATATGCATAGTCTATGTGTTCATCTTCTTCAGGAAAGCATTTAAAATGCATCCAGTACACACATTTGAAGAAGAAAAAATGTTCTGAAAACTAGCATGCCACATAAATTGCTCAGTAAGAGTGAAAGGATTAAAAGCTTCATATTGTGTTTATGAAATCAAATCTTTGTGTCACTGCTCTGTGCATCCCATATCAAGATAATGAATAGTTCCATAGCAACAAAAGTCTGCCACTAAACCTTTACCTTGATTTCAATTCCTGAATGGAAAGAATACAAAAAGCAGAAATACCAGCCCTAAACTTGAGATAATAGCAATGATTTAAATAGGCTTGCTCCCTTTAAACAGAAAATGAAAATGTCTATAATTTTATTATTGAAAAGAAGGACATTAGAATGAATCAAATAAGGCTGCCTTTGGGTTCACAAATTAAATATTGTTACTACTATTATAAAGTCTTCGAGCCACCTCAGCATTTTTTAGTGATCAGGGTATTGCCTTAACAGTGATGTAGAATTCAAATTACTAATGGCTCTGACACTATTCAGCAAAATACAAGAAAGGGTCTTCCTGTTAAGGAGATCAAGATGGAGAACAGCAGCATATATTAGCTGACTTAAAAGCAAATAGTTTTTTTACTAATAGAGATTCCAATAAACAATCAAAATTAATATACAAGATGCAGCTCATTTGTTAGTGGCCTATTACAAACTAAGACAAATTCTAATGTTATTCAAAGTGATTATAGAACCATTAAAAACTAAGCCACATTTCCAAAGAATTAAATAACACACTCCTCTTTCCTTTCAGTAAGAGTGCACTGTTAGTCTGGTGTGAGGTCTTACAGTTTACGTATTAGTTTCTATATGCATAAAAAACCTATATGCTTTCTTCACAGCAATACCCCTGGATAATTCATGAAGTAAGACACTGAAAGCAAAGATATATAATAAATATATAGTTAAATATACTTCATATGAGAGCCTTGAAGCATTTGACCATGTGCTAGCTGCTCTTTTTCTTAAAACACCCACCTGCATATTATGGCTAGTCTCTCTTCCAGATACAACACTCAAAAATGCTTAAATAAATTAGTATTTCAAGTACAGTCATACTATTCCCTTGAGATCCAAGGGGCCCAATTCTCAGTTATATTTATATCCTTTTAACCACTTTGCAATCTAGTAGGCTTCTAAAACCCTTCAAATGTGCATGAACAGCCCCTCTGAGAATAACCTTTGTCTAAGGAGAGTTTTTTTCTGGTACAGTACTGGGATGGGGCTCCAAAGCATCCCTCTTCCCCGAGTGCTGTGCCAGGAGACAGAGTGGGAGGTGGTAGGCAGCACAGAAGCACACCAGGAGCACGTTCAGTGTTCTGTGATCTAGAACAATTCTCTGTTTTCCAGGCCTCATGCATAGTGGTTTATATATCTACAGCATCCTTGCTGTAAATCTCTGTACATTTACAGCATCCTTACTGATGCCATTGCATCCTCTGATGGCTGAGAAAAAAAACCCAACTAGGAGTCAAACCTTACTGTGACAAAAGCACTGGGGATACTTTATTCACAGGTCAGACCCTTTCACTAGTGCCTGAAGAGATAAAAACATGTTAACAACATGTTAACTTGACATACCTTCCCAGATATTTCGCTGAGCAGAGTATAATACAGATTTTGGTCTAAATCTGACTGAATATGATAATGCTTCAGGAAAGAACATTGCAAGAGATATTAAGCATGGAGATGATTTTTTTTAATAAATACATCTGTTTATATGTTAGAATTGATGACAAGAATGATCTCCCTGAGTATAACAGAAATGACATGCTTTGGTGTAATAATAATTCATAATTAGAAGTGACCCAAGTGAAGGGGTTTTCCAATATTTCATTGAATAGGGTTCAAAGATTCTGATCATTCAGTTCAAACTGAAGAATCCAGGTTCAGCAAAAAAATGAAACGTATTTTATTTTTGAATGGTTATTACCATGCCAAAGTAAAATTACTCCAGATTATAAAAAAAAAAGGTTTTAAAATAATAAATATCTAAATGTTTGGGTTTAAAACATTTGGGATAACCATGGAAAAACAGTAAAAATGATACAAAGTCTTGAGTTATTTAGGTCAATCCAGATGTCTTGGTTTTGAAAAAGAAGGCTCCAGAGGGTAAAAAAATGTATCTTTAAGTGGCAGAGGTCTCTGAAACCCATGACTATTCTTTCTCTTGAGCTGGAGTTTATCCCATGTAATTCCTCCCTAACATAAAACCAAGCAATTTGATGGACAAGCAGCTTAGGCAGTGTCGAGAGTTACCCATCATCAAATGATGTTATGCTTTGCCAGTTCCAGTCTGAAAGTTGGGTTCTTTCAGAAGAGAGGTGAAACACTAAGTGGCTTCTTAGACCATTGCAAGGGGACTTGCCAAAGTAAGTTTCTTTACTGTGAGGTGATCTTAGAAAAAAAAGTGTTTACCATGAGAAATTTAGAAATACAAAGGAATGTGACTTTTAAATACTGTGCCTGGGATCAAATAGCATTAGCACACAGCATCCACTGCTGGTGGGCTCTTTGGTTGCTGTGCTGGGGAACAAGGATCTGGCAACAGGCAAAATTCCTGCCAAGAGCCATCTCGACAGCAGGGAAATCACAAAACCAGAGAGAACTAGTCTTTAATGGCTGCCATAAATGCAAACTGTCAAAAACCAAGAGATTTTTTGCCATGTGCAAGAAGGGAAAATGTTGCTTCCTAAAACATGTGAATAGGTGGGATCTCTTGCCAGTTTCAATCCAGGTTGTAATGTGAACTATGGGGAAAACATTTTCACTGCAAACAGTTCGAAGTGTTGGAATATCTATTGAAATCCGTGCACTGCCACAGTGCCAGCTCTTCACAGCAATACAGAGTATTTCCACTTGATGGCACCAAATTTTATTTATTTTTTTTTTAAACCTCAACTTCATTCTCTAACAAGAGAGATGCTGACTTCTGAGGACATAATCAGGAAAAAAAAAAAAAACATGCTTTTTTCCAAGCACATTTTTAATACTTGAATCATAGAATCTTTTAGATTGGAAAATACCTTTATTATCATCAAGTCCAATCATTAACCTAACACTGCCAAGCCCACCACTAAACCACCTCCCTAAACACTACATCTAGGTCTTTTAAATACCTTCAGAGATAGTGACTCCACCACTTCCCTTGGCAGCCTGTTCAGAGTGCTCGACAACCCTTTCAGTCAATATTTTTTTTCCTAATTGAAGCCATTTCTCCTTGTTCTATCACTTGTTACTTGGGAAAAGAGACCAACCCCTAAGGTCACCCGTCCTGTCTGCTGCTCCCTGCAGGTGCAGCTTTTTTCTTTCTGCACCCCCCAACATGGCACACAAGATCCAGCAGTGACCTTGGACTGCACACTAATCCTTGGCCATAACTCTAAACAGGGGGTGTTATCACAGCTAGAAGCAGACACTGCCTGAGAAAACATTCCGCTAACTTCAAAAGTGCAGTCAGTTAGAAGAACTGAGCTGAAAACTAAAACCACCGAGCAGAATTACTTCTGTTCTCACTCCAGCCAGGACAACCAGTTAAGTGTTTTCAAAGCAAAAGGTAATACCAGAAGTCTTCTGCCACAAACTGTATTTTTGTCTGGGCCTTGTAGGAGCAGACTCTGCAGTGCATGTTCTGTGCAGGTACTGTGGATATGTGTGGTAGATGAGCTCTCAGGATGTGCCAAACCTACTGCACAGGTACAAATCCACTGCTTTCTATGTGCAAATCAGGGCTGACACTTTCCAGATACATCACTTCCACAGTGTATCCATGACAAAGCTTCTCTGTGCATGCACAGGCACTGTCACTTAGATGTTTAGGTATGCAGCTTGACTGGACCTACTGTCACTGCCATGGCCAGGCTGACATACCGAAAAGTCTCACTCAATGTACAGGTGAAAGAACTTCTTTGGAAACACCTATGTATAGGTTGCTTTGATCCACAAATCACACACACACACCCCCTTCTGCCACCTGCTGCATTTTTTCTTCCATCAAGGTCCTAACTTCCCAGCCGAGTTCTGAGGAAGGACGACTCTGATCTGTAAATTTTAAAGGATTATCCAATGCAACCTGTTCATCTACCTTCAATTCATAAATCCATGACCAGACTGATCTCCTTCAGAAAGATCCTTCAAGTCTAGCTTCCATGAGATTTCTCTCTCTCTCCTGTGAGAAAGTAAGCCACTTGCCCAGTTTGGGTTCCCATCGGGAAGATTTTCTCACAATTTCAGCTCCCTTTGAGACCTATTCTTGGGGTCACACCCACTCTCTTTGAGGATGTGAACATTTGAAGTAGCTGGTGCTCTTGGACCAGGAGCTGAACTCAGTCACTGAGATCAATGCCTCTCATAGTCTGGGTTTCCTCCTTTCCTCTTTAGAGAAATAGCACAGGAAATAGAAAGAAGTAGAAAGAAAAAGAAAGAAACAGAAATAAATTAAAAAAAAAAAAAAAAAGAAAGTCCAATCCTACAAATGTGTAATAGCAGCAACATTCATTGAAATTCAGTTTTTGTTTTAGACAAGTCATCTTTTATCATTTCTGTCTAATATTATTCATTGTGGCTATTGGAAAAAAACATTTCATTTGTCTTTGTGCTCTTCTGTTGTTTCTTCCTTGCACATTGCTATCATTCAATTACAACATGACATTTATGGTGTTTCATTTTCTGTTAGAAGCTGAAAAAAAATGGTGAGGAAATCCAAGAGCCTGTGAAAAGAGCATAAGCTTGCTTTCTGGCTCTGGAAAATACAAAGAGCAATCATTACTAGCCAGAGCTTTATTAGAGATGAAAAATAGCAGCTGCGAGCAATATTTGTCTTTTCTTCACACAGAGGAAGAAAATTCCTGGCACCATAGCATCTTCCCAAGCCACTTCATCTATCTCAAATCCAGTCCAAAGCTCCTTCTCCAGAAACAGGGATCCTGCCAAGGCACATCACCTCAGCACTGCATTATGCTGAACTACGTGGGGTTAAATTAACAGATGTACTTCCCCTACAACAGAGGTCTGACAGACAAATTCATTTTTCATGGACAAGTTAATCTCTTTCAAACCTTTAATCTTCCCTGTTTAATAGAGGTTGGTCATGGTAGTCTTAACTCACAATTAAACCAGAAGTTACTAATGGCACAAAAAAACCCACCTTTTTTAATTACTCTTTCCCCTCCCATACTCCAACAACTATTTTTGCCTGAGTAGCTGAGTAGTATCCTGACAACATGATTTAGATCTCATGTTTTACCAATCATTTATTGCTATTTCACAAATTACTAATCTTCTCATTTTTGTTACTGAAAAATATTTTTAATTCGATATAGAGTCATGGAGCAAAAAGAAAAGATGCATGTGACATGACAAATCTGCAAGCATCCTATGCATATATATTTTGCCTCTGTTTTTTGCTGTCACGCAGGCTTTGTGTTTAATTTTGGTTGGTGTTGTGAATTTGTTAGGAAATTACTTCCCCTGTGGTTAGCTTCTATATGATTCTGGCTATGAGATGCTGCTTTGCTCTCTTTTTATTTAAGGATGTTTCTGACTGGTTTTACTAACCATGCTCAAATCTATGTGTCACATTCTAGCCTAAGTTTTCAGAGGCATGTGGTCCGAGTCATTTTGCATCCATATTAATTACAGTGGAAGAGCTCAAGCACGACCTAGGGCCCCTGTATGTTTTACTTTCCCAGGTGGGAAGCCAGCCTGACTCTCTCTGAGGCAAGCGTAAAAGATGCCCAACAGGTGGACATTAAAGATAGGCTGGGACTTTGGGCTCCAGTAAGAGTTTAAGCTCCGATGTAACATGACAGACATGAGCTAGGGTACAAGAATATGTATTCAGCTTTTTTATTCACGGTCCTTTCAGCATATCCCTCTACAGTTCTCCATTGCCATAAGTAGTCTCACTAAGATGGCATAGTATCAATAGAAAAAAAAAAAACAAAACAAACAAAACTTCACTNCTTCACTGACCACAGCTGTTGTGCAGACTAATGCCAGAAATGTGTTCTGTGAGGACTTTAGAAAACAGAAGACACTGAAGAGAGCTGAACTAAGTGGAAGAAGTTAATGGTGTTAATCTGTGCAGGATCTGAAAGTGCAAAGCTAAGTGGTCTGCCATCCAGGAAGCTGTTCATTTCCAAATGGCATTGGGCAAAAAGACAGAGATATCAGCAGAGCAAGGGTCTCAAGTGGCAAACTCACTGGAACAGAGAGGGGAAAAATCAGATTAGGTTGTTTATGCCATTTGAGTCTTATTGTTTTGTCAAGAAAAAGACCCTTCATAAGAAGAAGTGTTTTCTATGAGAGAAATCAGGAACCCACAGAGGCAGCCAGCTGAGTGGGTAACCCAGTTATAGCTATTAATACAAGGCAGCTTTTTCACTGATAAATGTGACATGGTGATAATAAAGATGACACTCAAAATAAATACAAAAGAAAACACTAACATAGGACAACTTCATATTAGAAAAAAAACCACATTAGAAAGCCAGAACAAGCTACTCTCAGAAGAGCAGAGAGAAATATTCACTAGCACGAGTGACATACATACTATAAAACAGAAAGGTAGTACCAGCAAATAATAACACATAAACAAAATGCAGCAGTATGGCACCAAACACTCCAGTGTAGAAATGGAAGCACGTAGCAAAGGCAAGGATGTTATGGGGTTTCAGCAAATGTGAATTATATCATTCAGGAAAGGAATGTGTATCATTAGGGAAATTATGTACAAAGTGACACAAAACAAAGCATTTTACTTTAGCATCCCACACAAAGAGGAGAAACAGATCATACAGAGTATGCAACTAAAAGACATTTCCAAAACCAAGTAATATAACATCACTGAAACTATTTTCCTTATGGCTACTACACAAACTGAGAACTGCATTGTGGCAAAGCATATGCAAATATCTAAACAGATCCAGGAAAAAAAAGAGAAAGAAACAAACACAACAGTTGACATTTAAAATGAATGTTGAAATGCAAATAAGCTGCATCTCTTGAGAAAGACAGTAGCTAAAATTTAGCCTGTACCATGAGACTATTATCTCTAGGGAAGTATGATGAACAGGATGTACAATGCACAAGGCACAGAGGGAACTACTAAGACCACCAGCAAAGGAAATGTATCATCCTGGCTGTCCACATAGAAGGACATGCCTGCAAACAGAACATGGGAAGGCTGATATGTTTGCTAAAACTTCTACTGGTAAAGGACATCTCACAGCTGAGAAAATGGAAAAGAAAATATTGAACGGGAGGTATTGCTGTTATTAAGAAGAATAATTAGTCATGGCATTTCTGAATGCCATGTATTTTCTGAAGAATGCATATTACATGGGTGGAACTAGGTAACTGGTGCATGTGGCCACGTGCCTACCACACAGGCACGTGAAGATAACATTCAGCCATCTCGATGGGTGCTTACAACTATATTACTATATTCCAAACTGACTACTACTTCTTCCATACTCAGCACTTCTAAAGCACAGTTCATACAATCACTTTTAGAGGAGATGGATCATGCTCTAGAAATGCTTATTCATTTCCAGTGACTCTAAGGGAAGTATGGACATGTAGATAATTAGTAGACAATTAGACTGTGAATACCTTCTATCAAGGAAAATGAATGTCAGACAAAGTGCCAAAAGAAACACTTTCCAATGGACAGAATTCCTGGGCGGGGGGGGAAAGCAAGCATGTTTTTTTGAAGTCTTGCTTGTAACGCTTGTTTAGTTTGAAAATTTTTAGCTCATTTGCCCTTGTTGTGAGCAATTTGACTCAGGACAATAGTTAAAGTCAGGCTCATCACTTATTGTAGAACCAATGTCACTAAATATGGGAAAGTGAAGGCATTGTGAGTGCAGGGAATCGCTTTGGCTGGCCCACTCTAAACCATGCTAGTGACTAGACTAACTAGTTTCCTAGGATGAACAACTGAGTTTCAGTGCCCAAGAGGGTTCCCTGGCTGCTTAATCAACTACTTTAGCATTTGCCAATACGACCAGTCACATGTATGTGTTGGCAGGACCTGCTAAAGCAGAGCCTGTGTCTTCGTGCCAGTGTTATTTTTGAATAGTTTTCATTCTGATGCCACGTGGAAGAGAAGGACTTCATGCAGGCCAAGTGGTCATGTGCACAGGTCCCTGACAGAACCCAGGATTCAGTCTGCAATGGTAAGACGCAGGTACCTGCTCTCAGTAGGAATCCATAAATCCTCAGACACAAAATGAATATACATTTACAGGTCTGAATGAGTATAAAGTATTTTTTTCCTCTCTGTGCGTAGGTGAGGGGAAGAGAGAGGTGGGGAAAAAGAATTAGCTGCTTATGTAAAGGGAAATTACGGGAAAAACAAGTGTCTAATCTTAGGTTTTCCCAAAAACCTCCCACTGAATTTCCAATTACCAGCCACAGAAAACAATTGCTTAAATCTCTGCCCTTCACAGCTGAATCATCAAGCAAAGATTTATACAATTGGATTTCACAGAGATGACAGGATCTGTCAGTGACTTCAACAATGAAGATTTTCTCCTATGTCTGGTTTTACATGCCAAGTTTCTTTGTGCTTAGCTGCAGTCTTAGACATGATCAGTGTAATTCCAGTGCAAAAGCCTAACCCAAGATTGTTTCTCCAGAGCAGGGAGGGATAGATATTAAAGAGTTTTATAGCCAGAGCAGGTGCTTTAGTCACCCACCTCATCATCATGAGGAGCATGCTCCTCTTAATTAGAAGAGTATACCATTCAAAGATATCTTGTTATGACCCACTTTTGTCTTTAATATGGACAAATATAAAATTATGGCCTTAGTGGTCAGATTGGGATTTAAAATAAAACAAATAAACAACACTGTTTTGAATTCCATCTGTCTTCCTTGACAACAGGTTCCTTTACTGGTGTGATGAAGGTTTGGGACAGAAGGAGCCAATAAAAAAACACCTTTTCAACCCATAGATACTGAACCCATATATCTTTCCTTATGACAAAGACCAGGAAAATCTCCTGACTTGGGAAAACAAAGCAACAAAGCAGACAGATATGATACTTCCTCACAAGGATCCCATGAGAGCTCAGTCTTGATTGTGCCTGCCAAAAAGCCTGAACACCAAGTGATCTAACCTCAGAAAGGCCAAAAAAAAGACCTGTGTTAGATCCCTAAACCATTAAGTCACATTTGAAGCGTACTCCCTTTTACTGGATAACAGCCTATACAATATATCACAAGAAAATTAGCAAACCATTTTCAGTGCTGTTAGTGTTAGTAGTTAATGAACTATAACAGCAAAAGACAGTTGCTTGTGGAGTTTTTTGTGGAGGGTTGTTTTTTTTTTCTTATTGATTCATTTAAATTCAACCTTAATTTGTTTAGATCACACTGAAAAGCTGCTACCTTATTCTAAGCTACAACTGTTGCAATTAACAGCAGTATCCCACTGTGAGTATAAAGGCTGATTGCATGGTATAGGTCTGTAGCAGAATGACACTGCCCAGATTATCTATGGAAGAGATCAAACTACTAACTCCAAAACTGCAAGATTATCTATAAATATTTATTTAGCAGCACATTTTGAAATGGACTATAGCATCATAACCTTTTGTGAGTGGAAAATATTGTGTGCCTTACTTATACCCACCATAGCTGATGTCCAAACATTATTACAGAGAAAAAAGGATTCTTTAGATTTTTGAGATACATTTCCATCTTCCTCTCTATCTTTAGAATGCTCATATTTGGATTTTAACATAACATCTTCACAAAGCAATTATATATCAAACTTGGTAATGTTTCAGCATATCTATATTTCAAATACCCATATCACACACTGGTGTTACTGAAGTTGGTGGAATAATCTAAGTTCTAAGAAGCCTCTAAGCTCTTAATAAAAATAAGTTATTGTATTAAAAAGTACCCAGCACTTTTCATGATTACATAAACTTTGAAAGGTAGATTAAAAAGTCTGTATCTAAATTGTAGATTTTCTGCTGCTCATATTGAAGAATTCCTTTTTACAAGAAAATGGAATACTGAGAATCATCAGGGTTTTAAAAAGAATTACAGATTAAAACTCCAAGATACTTGAGGACGTCGAGGTCAGTTGGGATATAGTGTTCCTGACAACTAGGAAAGACCCATAGAAATGGAAAATTATTAGTTATGGTACTAAGGTACCATAAACCAGATTTTACTTTTTAAGATTCCTGGTAACACAGGATAATTGCCTGCCAAACATTGTCTTATCTGACCAGTTGGACTCAAAGGAGAGAGGGGTTTTTCCATTCACTTTAATAGCATTTAAATTCCACTCAGTAAAAACAAAACAAAACAAACACTTCATCCAAACACCCGATTCCCTCAGTGTGATTAGAGCAGTCTAATTTTATGTTTGCTCTTCAGTATCACAGCCTGGCAGGAGCCCCAGTGCTTGAGATCAAGGGTCTCCAAATTGCAGTTCATCACTGCGAATGGATCACACACCCTACAAGTGCTGCTACCACACTGAGGAGATGTCAAATGACTTACACTGAGTTCACACTGACACATGGGCTGCTGGTTAATTCAGGTCCCCAGTGGGGGGAAGAGGCAAGAACACAGGAGTGCCTGCAGTCATCGCCTTCAGTTCATCTAGGTCTTAGTTTCACATCTGATCTAGCTCCAGCAGTCTCAAGACCACCATGAGACTCCTCCTAGTGCTGCTTCTCCTCTTGGCTTCTCAGGCATAAGGTATGTGTATGATGGCTCTCAAACATTTGAAGAGGTTGATAGGTATCCAAGTGTCAAGAAGGTTTTCTGCACTTGTAAATGTTTTACGGATAAAACAAGAAGCATTCTATTTTATGCTACTTTATACAGCACAAAATATTATATGTGAGAAGGAAATATGGGGAAGTTTATATAGTCAACTTTGTTTATGCTAACCTTCACATGGTAAACACACTCACTCTCTAGTGACAATATCTTGAAATGGTATTTTTGTTGGAAAGGTACAGATATCAAAAAAAAAAATCCCCTCCAAGTAAGAGCCTTTTTCAAAAGCAAAGGACAGGTTTCCTGATTATTCCAAATAGTTGCAAAGTTTTAACAACTCCATAAATTCAATTTAATTTTGAGATACTTCTTAAAGAGACAGTTTTCTTAAAGAAACTCTCCTGTGAGTTTAGTTTAATTTTATTTCACTGAAGAATCTAGAACCATTCTGTTCCCTCAGTTGTGCTAGCCCCTAGAGACAGCAACTGCTTTGACGTTACCTGAAGCAGTTGCAGCCGATCTGACAGGCATTTTGCTAGGCTGTGAAGTCTTCACAGCTGAATACGGACACAACCATGAGCTCAAGAAAGAGTCATTCCAGTTTGCATTGATGAGAGTCTAAGGCTTCTTAAAATCTATCAGGTGTAACCAAGAGTTATGTTTGATAATGAAATCTAAAAATTGTCAAAATTCAGTTCATACAGCATGAAGAAGTCCTTAATCTGCACAACACAAGATGGACCATACCCAAATTCAAGCAAGCCACATAATATCTTACATGAGAGAGTCAGCCTAGCAAAGCCCATCCTCAAGCTATGTGGATAAGCAACTTCACCATTGAATATTTATGCAAAAAGCAGTCACTAGCACCATTTGCTGTGATTTCCTCTTGTCCTCCCAGAAGTCATAATAGAGAAGAGGGATGCTTTGGTAGCTGGATTGCTTCAGGAGGCTGCTAGGAAAAACTGCATGCAGTGAAGGTAGCACCTAACACAGGATGGACTGAATCTCTTTTTCATGCTTCTAGGGATGCCTGTGTCTTTCCATTGATAAAGTAGAAAATACAGGCATTTCAGTTTGTTTGTTTCCTGTTTAAGATGCTCAAAATTTTGTGGTAACTGTTGCCCAAGGTAGACAGGCTGTTTTGACTGATGTCTTGAACAAGATTGAACTTTACTAAAAAGAAAACAAAAGTCTGTGAAAAAAATAATAAATCCATAATCCAATTACTCCATTTGGTGTTTGGCAACCACTTGATTACAAATTGGGGAAAGAGGATAACTATTTCTAAATCTCAAATAAGACTGTGGGATGCTTTACAAGTTTGTGCTTTGTGCTCCTTACAAAATAGAAAAAAAAGAAGCAAAACACCCCAAACCAACCAAAAACAACACCACAAAAAACCCCAGAAAGCAGGCTAAGAGCTCTGTAAAAGCAGCAGACGGCTTGTACAAAGAGCACAACCAACAAAACCGGCTGGGAAAGAAAGAATGCCAGTTGGCAAATAATCTCATAATTCCAGAATTTATCTTCGTTGTGCACTAGGGTGAAACCAAGATCTTTTACAAGTATTGCAACCCCACCCTGAGTAACAAACAGCCCTTCTCTGACACTAATAATCAAAACTTATTTCCCAGAATCTGGAATAGCAAACAGCCTGGGGGCTGGGAATGCTCCTAAAATGCCTGACATCCACATTTAAATCATTTCTCTCTGCTTATGAGTTGCTTAAGCATAGCAAGATCATTTTTAACTAATCCACATTTAAAAAGGCAGTTCTCTTGCAAAATATTGGTACGGAACACCTTCAGCTGGACCAATCACATGCTGCAGATTTGGGACCCAAGTTCTGGGACTCCAGCTCTCTCTGATTCCATGACTGCTTGTCATTTATGCAAAGAGAAGCAGTCCAAGTAAAGCAGGAAAGACCAAAATACACACACTGACTTTATAGCACTGGACAGACACTAACAAAATGCTTGGAAGCACTTGAAGCAGAAAGGGCATTTGAATGTAAGCGTGACCTCCTCAGGCAAGAACCCAACCCAAAAGATGCTTCCTTACCCTTAAGCTGGTTATCTCTGGTTTCAAGAAAATTCCTCCCAACACAACAAGTTTTATACTAATATTTTATCAAAATCTACTTGAAATCTTTTTCAGAGAGTTATAAATACAGATTTGCCAAATAAATTTCTGGAAAAAATCATAAAATAAAACAAATCTTATGGAGTGTGCTAATCTGTAACTAGTATAAAGACAGATGTACGTTAAACATGGAAAATGCAACTCAGCTGAGATGTAATCCTGTTTTTACATAAATTTAAGTAGCTCTTTGCCCACTGTAACTTCCACTACAAGTCAGTCTGGAGTGCAAAAACAATCAGCATCATGAAGGGAATATTTTCTAAATGAATAATTGCTGGCTGCTTTTTGGAGAAATGTGAGTTTTACACGGCTGAGGGCTCAGCTCTCTGTCTTGTGGCAAATCCTTTTTGGGGTTACTCTGTCTCTGCTGTAGTTATAATCCATACATAATTTAATATCTTCACAACAGAAGTGTAACTGTACACTGCTTTATCAGAAGTATGTGAGAAGAACATACTTAGAAAATCAACATGCTCCTCAAGAACAGAAGAAACACTGTTTGGAGGGAAGGGTTTCTCTGCTTCTTAGGACTAGCAAATCAAACCAGTGCATGACTTTATTGTGTGAAATCATAATAATTACAGGTTTTCTACAAAAGTAATTATGAATTTGTTTTGGTCTTTATACAATTGTTCTTGCCAGTTCTACTGTAGCTCTTCAAACTGGAAGTTCCCATAAATTGAAAAAGTCACCTAAATTCATTCATCTGTAGCTCTTGCACTTCCCAGATTTAAGGGATGCAAAAGCATTACTGGAGAAAAGCAAGTATTAGCCCTCAGCTTTTAGTATTTAGTTAAAGTAGCCCAATATGTTTTTTTAAAAGATGTGTTCTTAGTTATGATATGTAGATCAATGTATTTGCTGGCAAACATAATAGAAAAAAAAAGATTACATGATTCCTGCATTTCTCATCATCACTTTTCATTATTTAAGAGCAAACTTTTTTCCTTTAAAATACAGTAGGCTAAAAAATAAAATTGCCTTTTTTTTTAATGTTCTGGAAAATGCAGGAAAAGAAACAATCGGAGACTTTTCTGCTGAAAGCTAAACAAAATTTTTTCTGAACATACGGTTTACATTTGGTTTAACTTCCATGGCAGAGATTATTTTTTCATATTCTTGCTTGGTCAGACAAAAATATTAATCTGAACATATTTATCATCTAAGGGTTCTTCATTATTGTTATTTATAAAGAAACTTCTTGTTCAAGATTATTTCTTTTGATTCCGAATTAGTCAAGGTTTTCTCTGGAGGTAGAAACTCTTCAGATGTTTCATGGTAATATTAAGGTGGTTTAGAAACATTTTGAAAGGATTTACGTTGTGTCATCCATTGTATTTAATACCTCTAAAGTACCCCGAACCAAGTCTGCAACTGAATTTTATGGTCCCATCCCTGAAAATAAACCTTCAACCTACCCGTGCAGTTGCAGATAAACTGTTCACTCATATTTACAAAATATCACTCTTTCATTTTCCACCCAAAGTAAAATTGAGTATGTATTATTTTTTCATAGAATTATTCAGAAAATAAACCACAAACCCAAAATTAAAAAGCAAATAACCCAAACAAACAATGGAAAAAACTGTTCCACCACCATAACTAGAAAAAGAGCTTCTCTATGTGTTTTAATTGATAGGTAACTGAAGATGATTTCACAATGGTGATGAAACATTATACATTTCAGAGGCAGAAAGGGAGAAGTTTCTGTATTTCAACAGGCACGGTTATTGGATTTAATACTGTGCCTAATATCCAAGGATTTGGTTACAACAGAGTGATTGAATAGTGCAGCCATTAAATACATTTCATTAAATCTTCAAAAGAGGACCAAAGATAGACACTGCTCATACTTCATAATACCACCAGAGGTTTTAAAATTAGAAGCTTTGTGTTGCTTCAAGAGTCACAGATTACTGAAGCAAAAGGACAACTTTCTGCAAACCATGTGACTTAAGGAGAGTCCAACCAGATGCTACAGGGAGTCAGGTGTTCTGTGCACCCCCTAAGTGGTCATCCAAAAGTAATCCAAACAGCAGCCTCAGATCAGGAGGAGCAGGGGGGACCCAGCATGGAGTGAAGCTGGAGCTACTACTGCTCATACAGGGGCTAAAACTACCACAGCTTTTACTGGAAAGGTGGGAGTTACTACTGGATTGTGACTACTACAGTTGCAATCAGAATACAACACAATTCTCCTTCTGTAAGGATGGTACCCGAGCAAATTCATAGCCAAATAGCTGGTGGGTGAAAATGTTTACACACCTGCAGAGTTGTAGTTATTTCACATTAGTATGTCAAAATACTAGGCACAAATTGGGTCCTTATTTTCTTTACTAAGAACCAAAGAACAAAATGGCAACTGTCCCGTTCTAAGGATGGCACATGAGGTGCAGACTAGAAGCTTTCTAATCTCGAGTTTGCAAGCACCATCCAATTAAAGTGTTCTGGTACTAAGCTGTGACCTGCATGCCTTCATTTAAGCTGGCTCCGAATGAATGTGACACTTTGCTTAGTCCC
>VWZY01008025.1:0-26787 GCA_013399075.1 Chloroceryle aenea
AGGCATCGGCGTGCTGTACATGGTGTACCCGTGAGGCATGGTCTGCAGGGAGAACGGACAGGAGAGTCACCCCCTGCCCCCAGGTTGTTGCAGGATTATGGGAAGTGTATCACGGAATCGCTTGGGTTGGAAATGACCCTTAAGCTCATCGCGTCCAACTGTTCCCCAGTACTGCCAAGACACCACTAAACCACATCCCTCAGCACCACAGCTCCATGGCTTGGAAACCCCTCCAAGGACCATGCACCCCTGCCCTGGGCAGCCTGGAGAATAAGAAATTGCTCCTCAGCTCCAACCTAAACCTTCCACATTAAAATGTTTACAAGCTACAGGACGTGGAGACCACAGGCACCCTTGCTGTCACCCAAGGCCATGCAGACAGGGCACACCCCAAGCACTGAAAATCAGGCTGGGAGGTAAAGGAGCTCTGTGCAGAAGCGTTTTTGTGCCAGCCCCCACAGGAGAAGCGCATACCTGTGCTTGCTGTAACCCGGGGTACTGCGGAAGCTGGGACGGGGGGCGAACTTGCGGGGTGAAAATAGCAGCTTGGTCCATCGGTTGACCCTGAAAGACACATCATCCATCAGGTACGGCCTCCACACCCCAGACAAGCCCAGTTCTGGACACAAAGCCCACCAAGGTGTGTCCTAAAGAATCATGGAGGGACTTGGCCATTTCCTTCAAGACAGCACCATTCCTCAGTGCCAAACTGCCGCACTGTTTGCTCACAGGGAGATGGAAGAATTGACTTTTGTGTGATTTCTGGCACTGCTGTAACGCTGCAGCAGCAAAGGGACATTTACTGAAGAGAGGTTTTGCAGACACCCTTTAAAATGGGGCTTTGGAAAGGATTAGGATTAAAAAAAAAGATATTCCAGCTGTCTTGAAGACAGTACATGAAGTTATACAGGAGGCTCAGAGCGAATGATAATCTCTAGTACAAATACCCAGCTGACACCTTTCTCACGCTACCCGATTGCCAGCCTTCCCCCGGATGAAGCAGGCGAAATGCTGACTAGCAGGTTTTATGATGACATATAAAATACCAGTGCAATACACGGGCAACGCGAGCGTCTCCAGCCTGGAAACGCGCTCGGTGTCTGCAGCCAGCAGACGGCCGGGTTTGCTCAGGTCTGACTGCCTCAGTATTGATGCCCAATGAATGATGAATCACTTCAAGTGCCCAAGCGCCGTCATTCTCGTCAAAAGCAAAATGTGCAGCCTGTATGTTGGAAGAAATGCGAGTTTGTGCGAAAGGAAAACGAGAGAGAAGCTCCCGGTGTCAGAGCGGTTACCATGAGGTGGTCAGAGCCATCCTGACGGGACGCGGCAGCGCTACAGACATCCTACAGGAGAAGGACAGGCGAGAGAACAGCAAGCAGTACAAACGAGAGGCAAGGTTAGGCACGGGTGGGTGGAGGAGCAGACCTGCTCCTTTACAGAGCTCACCGGGATGTGCTCGGAGTGCTGGTGTGGAACACTAATGAGGCCCTTTTAGGTGGTTGGTTTGATAATGATCCTCAATCCTTGGATGAAATTTATGCACAGAAACTGTCAGTATGGAAAGGACTCCTTGCCATCCACAGGAGCTTGTTAATCCCATATGTAATACTCAGAAAATGTTTTAAGACACAGTTCCTGAGGACCTTGCACCAGAGCTGTTTGTGTCCAACCCAAGAGCAGAACCCTGCCAGACTGGCATTAGAGAACAGACACGCTTCCAACGGGGAGCACCGTGCGGGTGTCCCGCTGGGCACCCCCAGTGCCAGGGAGCACACAAAGCCCCAGTGCCACTGGGACCCGGGAGGGTTCCTCGGGGGTCCGCATGGCCAGCACTTGCTTAGACAGGCAGAGCAAACAGGGTGGGCTGGGGAACTGCTTGCTGCCTTTGTTATGGTGAAGTCTTCACGTACCAGGCTGAATGAATCTTTCTAAACATCCAGGAGGGTAAAATATCAGGAGCAGGCTGAACACCAGGTGTCCATCTGTGGTAGTCCCCACAAAGGACCTGTCTGTGCTGCCGCTGCGGGGAAGTAACTGGGAAACAAAGGCTGGGAGTGGAAGGCTCTGGTTTGGCTCCTTTTCTAACAGTTTACCTTCCACTGACTTAACTGCTGAAATGAAACCACGGCTGGTACGGGACCGCTGACTGGCAAACATCCAGCACATCTGGAAACACACATCTGAACCTACCCTGGGGAATTCTACTGCAGCTTTCACATTCTAAAAGCTTGATCCAGGTTTTCTTTCAAAGTTTATCAGAGACACCCTATTGATCTTACTCAGTCATGGACTCGCAGCTTAGGGATGTTTGTTCTCCTGACTGACAACCTCTCTCAGCAGCACTTGGGAGCAGAAGTTAACTGTGGATCTTACACCTGAAACCCAAGGGAAACGCAGCATCTTTTGTCTTCTAAATGTGAGAGTGTTGAACAGCAGCATTCTTAAATGTGAGAATCATGTGTTATTCTAGATATTCAATTTTTACTTTCTGATCCACCTAACCATAAGTAGTGATCATGAGCTGTTTACTCAAGGGTCTTATTCACGGCTGCATTCCATCACAGTAATTGAAAGCCACTTGGATCTGCTGCTAAAATAGAGAGAGAGTGTCTAACATAAGGAATATGAAGGGTTAACTATCAAGCCCAGTACCAACATTTAGGGCACCTAAATCCTTAGTACCTCGTGGTGCCTACAAGACATGAACGTGGGATCAGATACCCATTCCTTTATCATATGATAGGACACACCCCCAGGGCTTCGGGGGGGCTCTTTCTGGTGGGTTTTAAGGTATTAGCACAAATACAGGGAACCCCAGTTTCACAACTATGAAAAGCCCCACACAAAGCTATCGTAGCCCATCAGCAATTTAAGCACTGCAGAGGGCTCTGCACATATCAGAGCAGAGAGACTGAAAGAGGGATGAGAAGGGTGATGAGGGAGCTCTACAGAATAGGGACAGCGTGGGAGAAATTATGCAGGTACTGGCTGAACACACTGACTGTGGTGAGCAAAGAGGGCACCTCAGAGTTTGAAGGCAAGGCAGCAGAGTGCTGTGCACTGCGCCGTGGGCACCGATGGGTTCAGAAGGACTTTAAAATAAAGGTGAGCAGCTCTCGGTGTTACCACCAGCTACTGCAGACACACTGCTGGTTATCTGGGATCTAAAATCCAGTTTTCTGATCTTACACCCTCAATTCCAAAGCAGCCTGGCTGTAGCCGTGCTCTGAAATCAGCTCAGGCTCCGCCGGCTGTCGCACAGCAGCCGTGTGTGGCTTGGCACACAGCAGCAGCTGCACTCTGCAGGAACATCAGGAGAAGAAACACTGGCCATGGGTAGAGCACACGGGCACGGGTGTGCACCCGTGCGTGGAACCTGGACTGCCCGCTGCCAGCAGCAGCGCCGTGCCCCGGCCGCTCACTCACGGCTTGGCGGCACTGGGCAATTCCACCCTGCGAGCCCCTGAGGCACGGCAGGGAACAGGAACATCATCAAGCAGCAGAAGCAAAACCTGACTTTTTGAAACATGGGAAAACCAGAAGAAACCAAGAGACCAAAGGGCAAATACAGCTTAAAAGCAGATGGGCCTGGTTAAGTAACGTGGGGAATTCCTGCGATTGTGACTCTCAGCTGGCTACGCAGGGCAGACAAAACCACAGCTTGGCCTCAGCACGAGGGGTTGGGACAAACCTGTTGGAGAGGCCGTGACTGCGCCTGCTGCCTGAGGAGCCGCTGCTGCTGCTGCTCTTGCTGCAGGAGTTTCATCTGGAGCAGCTGCTGCTGAGGTGTGAGCGCGTGGAGCGAGGGGGGCTGCATCACGGTGCCGGAGCGCCGCTGCAGCATGTTCGACAGGGCCTGCTTCGTGTTCGACGGGACGAAGGAGCCTGCTGGATCCAGCCTGGAGCCACCTGAAAACCACCCAACACACAGATGCGTTCTCTGCCTCCGGCAAGAGCGTCGTCGGTACCGGTCGCTGCGAGTTCCTCAGCTCCTGCTCGGTCAGTGATAAACTTATCTCTGCAAGGGCAGACTGGGAACTGGATTGACCCCCATTACTGGCCTGAAAAACTGAACAGCTGAAATAACTTTGAAGACTACCACTTGTAAATGAGAATGAGAAGTAAAGGCCAGGGCTGGGGGCATGATCTATGTCACGTGAAGCGTTTGACTATTACTGATGAACAAAAGTTGTGTGTCAGATCAAAGGCATGATAAGAACAGCTTGCATCCAGCCAATTTTATCATGAGGTGGCAGTAAGTTACACATTCTATGGTCGTTGATAAAAATAACCTATCTGTATGTCAGAGTAGCAAAGGAAATCTTATACATTTGTTTTTAAAATCAGCTTTTCCTTAACCATTGTAGTCAGCGTAGTATATTCTGAAGACTTCCCCACACTTAAAACACAGATCTAGTTGTATTTGGAGCTTCAGACAAAGCCAAACTTCTGCACCAAGAAGAACAGAGCAGTATTTCTCAAAACACCATAAACTGCTGCCCTCTAGAGCAAGTTCAATACCCGTGCTGGTAACTGGGCACATCAGCTGGGAGAAACACAACAATCCCCCACAAAACCAACCACCGATCGCAACTGCTGACGAAACGCGAGCCCGTGGATTTCTTTATTCCACCTGCCAGATGCTAAATTAGCCACCACGGATCTGGGTATGAATCAAAGGAGAAATAACCCAAAGGTCATTTGTTCCTTTGAAGCAACCCTCTCTTATTTCACTCCCCCTTGAACGGCTCCCATCCTTCTCACACCATCACAACAGCAGGTCTTTTTTTGCTGATCTACCAAAAGAAGTTGAATAGCTGGACAGAAACAGACCTACAATCGAGAACAGAAAACCCTTCCAAAGCTAATCAAGAAATAAAGCGAGCGGCACCAGCAGAGCCCGCCGGCTTCCGAGGAAGCTGGAAACACGGTGTTATGAGATGTCCCCTTTTGTCACACGCCAAGCCCCGCGTCCATCTGTCCGTACCTGGCGTCAGGGGCTGGCTCTGCCCGAAGAAGCCCGGCTGCTGCGGCTGCCCCAGGACGTTGTAACCCCACAAGGGCTGAGGATGGGGCATCATCTGGGACGACAGCGGCGAGTAAGTGGGAGGCACTCTGTACAAGTTGTTCTGGGGATATTCCTTAAAATATGCAGTAAAAGTGAACGTTACTGACATTCATACCTTGCCAACTCATAAATAATGCCAATTTTCCTACTGAATTATTGAAGCACAGAGGCAGTTCCCATTGTTGTTTGCAATGATGTAAAAAACAGATTAAGTCTCAGGCTGCCCACAGGTAATTAACACTAACAACTTCATACACACACCATCCATTTTTACCTCATTAGCAAGCATTTTCTGCAGGCTATAATTAGGCAGAGAACAAGGGCAGCTCACTGGATCAGTATATAAATGACAAGAACAACTTAACTGAAGCATCAAAAGGCCAGAAAACAATCTTAAAATTACAGCTCCTTAAAACGCAGCGCACGGACAAACCAGCTGGATGCTGGGAGAACCCCGTCGCACCCACCACACGCGTGGCCACGCGGGCAGCAGCGTGGAGAGGACCTCACTGTGCAGGACACTGTTCCTGGAAAGGTCTCTTATCATTTGGGTGGTGCCGGGCACACTTTGCAAACCTTTACTCTGAGGGATTCTTCAGCTTAGGACCCCTCACCTCAAAAATCAATACCAACCGAAAGGGAAAGGGCCTCAGAAACCAGAACAAGCTGGGCAGTGAAACAGCTCATCTGTGCGAGGGAGCCTCTTTCAGATGGTTTCCATCTGCACGGGGCCTGGGCAAAAACCAGCACGTTTGCTCTCAACACAGTTTGAACGGGAGGAGGTTCAGAAAGCGGTGCAGACAGCAAGAGCTGTTCTTTACCCAAGACAAGAGGAACATCTCTGGAAATGGAGTAACAGCCAGTAAGATCCAGCCTGGCCCGTTCCACACCGCACCTGAGGCCCTAGGCACAGCACATTGCTCTACCCTGAGCTCTGCAGACAGAATCCATCCTCCTGGGGACCATCTCCCTCACTCCAGGCACAGAACAACTCCTGAAGAGTGAAGATGTCACACGACAGACAGCAGATGCTTTGGCGACCCATTTCCAGTTTCGTATGGGGCAACTTACACCAACTACTTACATCAGCCCTTGAGCTCGACTTCGACTTTCGCTTCCTGCCCTTTGTCTTCTTCTCGTCGTCCGTGGCATGTTTTCCCTGATCAGAGAGCTCCCCTGACTTCCGTTCTGGTTCCTGAGACACAGGTGTGGTGGGCTCTTCCTCCTCCTCCTCTGGAGGAAGGGGCAAGGGCTCGAGGTAGTAACTCCGTGGCTTGGGTTTGGTGTGCGTGTGGTACAGGAGGAGATGCTGCTGCTCCTCGTATTTGATCACTTTCCTGTCGACACGAACTGTACCAAACCATGCCCAGGAGAGAGGAGCAGGATTCTTGTGACCTTCAAACAGATCCCAAGGGGACACCTTTTGTTTTGTTGAAACCTGAAGACCCTGTTTCAGAACACAAACAAAGTCAGTATTTTAAGAAAGCTGAATGCAAGAGGAGATGATTTGACTTCGTACATGATTATTTGAGTCAGAAAGAGCCAGTAAGGAGTTTTTCCCATCCACAAAACGTACCAAATGCAGACTGGTGGGGTTTTAAGCTCTATGCAAGGCTGCCACTAGATAAAAGCAATTCTATTTTTGCAATACCATTTGCTTATAGCTGTGCTAAAAACCTCAAGCTCCACCGATGACATTTAGGAGGAAAAGTCACAAATATCTATCAAAACCTGCTAATCTGAGAATACCCTTGCTAAAGGATCAGCTATTCAGTAAGGGGAGAAAAAATCTGCAGAATTTAAAGTTCTATCCTAAGCTCTATTCTTCTCTTTCAAATAATTTCACTTTAAAAATGATGCATTCCTTTTTCTTGCCGAAGAATCCAGTGCAACTCATACAGTTCTCTAACGCACACACCCCTGAGGTGGTGGCTGCCCCCTCCCTGTCCCCATTGCAGGAGAGGTGGCCGGGGCTCTGAGCACCCTGCTCTGGCTGCAGATGGCCCTGCTCCCTGCAGGGGTTGGACCAGGTGACCCTGAAAGATCCCTTCCCAACAAACCAGCCTGGGACTCTGTGACCTAAAGCTCTGAGACTGCCTGGAGGTGCCAGTGAGACAGGTGGATGGCATCGCTGTGGCTGCTGCTGCAGGGCTGGTGATGCTGTGGTGCATGGTCCAAGTCAGGCGAGGCTGTGGTGACACTGGTAACGACTGGGAGCGTGCTGGAACGGTGTATGACAGCAGCAGGACAATGCTTTTATGGCACTGCACGTGAGCACCTCTGCGGTACCACTGCTCCTGTGTGCATGAATTTCCTACTCTGCAGAGTTCTTG
Source organism: Chloroceryle aenea (assembly GCA_013399075.1). Taxonomy (NCBI): domain Eukaryota; kingdom Metazoa; phylum Chordata; class Aves; order Coraciiformes; family Cerylidae; genus Chloroceryle; species Chloroceryle aenea. The sequence goes on from VWZY01008025.1 coordinate 7,405, forward strand.
GAAAAAAAGGAGATGAAAGCAAGTGTTTACTCTTGCCTGTTTCTTATCGATGGAATCAAATCCCGCGATTTTGTTCCCCTTGGTGTCAATCAAGGATCCCATCGGCTCACAAGTGATGATATCACAGGTCTGCTTTGGCAAGGGGAGCAGCTGGCGGACCTTGTCTATGCTTTCTGACCGCTTGTCTCCCAGCTCTTTCTAGAGGACAAACACACCAACCAGTCAAACAGAGCGGGGGGCAATGAGGAGAAACACTGTGCAGCTTTCACTATTAGAAACTGTCCAGTTTCTGGATGAATCATTTCCTTCTACTTTTACTAAATTTAACCAAGTGGCATCTCTCGTTTAAGCAGAATGTAGACAATACATAATATAAATTTAGTGCCCCAAACATGAGTTTCTTGCCAGGTCCTTAATTTTAATATGAAGAAAATAGCCCAAGTCTGTCTTCCCACCCCCGCATTCCTGTAGTTTTATTTCTTGGTTTTCTCCTTGTTATCACTAGTGCTGTTCCAGACCTTCCTCTTTTTCTAAGAGAGCTTTCCCAGACACTAGAAGTGACAGGATTGAGAGAGAAGCACAAAATGCAATTCAAAAGAAATGCTGAAAGTTAACAGACATAAACTTACTTTTAATTTCTTCACTAAATTCATATAAGCCCTTTTGTTTTCCTCAGGTCCTCCTTGGGAAGCATTTGACAAGTCCGAGGCAAGCGTCCCGTTGATGAGGACGCCCAGCATATCCAGCACGGTTGTGAACAACTCGCTGTGAGTAAAGACAAGTGTTACCCTGAGGAACCACCAGCTGCCAGGGGACACAGGGACAGATACTCAGGGCAAAGGCCACGAGCACTGCTCTCAGGGCAAGCCGGGTTTGTCAGGACATCCCGCACACACCCCACCCCTAGGATACAGGAGCAGATGGACTGCCTGGATGTTCAGACAAGTCTTGTCACAAAGCCCAGCTCAGAGCCACAGCCAGCACCAACTGCTACCAGCACTCATCAGGAGTCATGGGCTGCAGGGTCAGGGAAGCGCTCGGGGACGCGTGAGTTAAGGACCAGTGCAAGCGGTGGCTCCAGGGCTTTCCAGAGCCAAGGTGCTCCCCAGCTGAGACCAGCACGGAGCAAGTAAGTTGCACTCGAGCAGTAAAAGGTGATAGTATGGAAAACATGACAACATCCATGCAACATAAGCTTAAAAGCACCGAGGATGTGCGTTAGCTTGACTGAATAGCAGAGACGTACTTGTTGGTCTGCATGTCAACAGTTCCTGAAGTGATTATCTGGAGGAGCAGCAGAGCCCAGTCTGTGGTCCACTGGGTGCTCCTCTGCACGGTATCGAACATGCCACCCACCTGCAAAACAAGACAGCGGGTAGAACGGCTCTGCCTGTGCCTCACCCTATGGATTAGTTACGAGCAACACCGCTACCCAGCCCCACGGGCTCTGGTGTGCTGAGCACCAGCCCCAGCTGCTGATGGCAAACAGCTTTTCCTCCCCACCCTGTGCTGCCCAGCAAAAAACTTCTCCTAAAAAGGAACTATAGAAAAGCAAAATATTATTACACTGCTCCTTCATTCTTATCTTTGCTTTCATGCTTGATGCAGCAAATTGAATCTGGTGAAAAAACTCTCAGAGCTGAAGAGGTGTCAAATTAAAACTTTATAGTTATCGCTTTCTTCGCACATCCAAAATTGGGTGATAATGTCCAGTGCAGAGAGGAAGAAAGAAATAATCTGAAGAACAACACAGCACTGGCTGAAAATGAAAACTGCTAGAATACCTGGTTTACCCCGGGGACAGTTTTTCTCTGTGTTCACCAGTATTGCACGAGACTGTACAACACAGCTGGGCTTCGAGAGGAGCCATTCTGCCAGAACTCATCCTTCGAAGAGCCAGGCAGCAGCAACAAGACACCTGCTCAGGCAGAAGCCTGATGACCAAACGGTCCGGAGGGAGTCGGGCCCCTCGTTGCAGAGGTTCAGCAGCATCACCAGCGAGAGCACAGCTCCAGCCTTCGCCCAGCGGCAGCCCCGCGGAGAGCGAACGCCCCCGGGGCCTCCTCGCTCCGCTGCCACCACCGCTGCTCAGCGCAGCACCCCTGTGCTCAGCGCCGGCACCACATCCTCTCTCCTCCTGTCTCCCCACTTCACAGATTTCCAAAAATAAGTATTTCCATCTGGCCATGTTTATAATTGCCCTGCATCCCTTCTCTGTGCTTGCGGCTGTTTCACTTCACACAACTCTTCCCCATACTTAAGGCTTATTTCAGGGCTGCGCCTTGCTCAATAAACGCAGAGGCTGTTTCAATTCTCTGTGCCTGCTTTTAGTTCCTAAACCTTGCTGAGTTTGCAGCTAAGAAGATTACTCCTTGAGCTACGTAAGTGGTTTATGGTTTACAAAAGGATAAAATCTTGCTGCTTTAGTAATAAACCAAATAAATATTGCCCATATCAAGTGTTCTCCCAAGCCATGACAAAGCGCGCGTCTCCGGGGCACTCTGGGGCAGGTGACAGCCACTTCAAGTTGAGTCACAGAGATGCCAGAGCTGGTCACAGCTGGCCCGAGTCCCCATGGCCTGGCCCAGTGGCAGCGTACGGCTGTGGTCACCCCTCCAGGTGCTCAGCCCACCTACTCAGCTTCCAAGGAGATGGGAAGAGAAGAGCACGGCAGCACTACTGCTGCCTTGGTGCTCCCTCCTTCGGCCTTAGCGTGGTCTCCACACACCTACCACACTGTGCTAGATGAGCCACCCTGGCCCTGGCACCTGGCACGGGGGTTTCAAGAGATGTAGTACATTGGAGAACTCGATGGAAACCTTCTAAGTTGATTAACACATCTATCCAAGCAGCAGAACCGAAATCATACATCTGAGTTAAACAGCCAGAAGTTACATCCCCAGAGAGCTCTGGAAGAATCAACTGCACTGCCCAATTCCATCAAATCCTTGCACATTACATGGGGACAAACCATCCATGGACCAGAGCTGGGAATGTCCCCAAAAAGCTGATACATTTCTGAGGCTCCAGAGACGCTGACAGGATGAAAGCAGCACAAAACCCAGGCCTGAGTAAGGCAGAGGCTGCTCCTCCCCTTCACTTTACATGAACTACATCCAAACGTTGAAGCCAGGAGCGAAAACCAGAGGCAGGAAGAGTGGAACCGACCACCAACGGAGCAGAGAGCCCTCGTGTTGGGGCAGAGGGGACACTAGCAGCCCTTGCTGTCCTTGGCCAGCCCCAAGCAGGGCTACCCTCGTCCCATCCCTGTAGCCACAGCCTGTCCCCACCACCCTGCCAGGGCTGAGTCCGACTCCAGCTCCCCTCGCTGGGCCTGATCCTGAGCCCCCCGCGGGCTGACGCCCTGGCATGGCCTCAGCCTGTCCCCATCCCAGTGGGGGTGCCCGATGCCTGGGGCTGAGGGACCCCTTCAGCTGCAGCTCTCAGGGAGCCCTGGTCCCCGCAGTGTCCTGACGTGGTGGTTCTTGCTCCTTACTGCCTACTCCAGAGTAGCTCCTACATCCTTTTATCACATCGGGATAACCATGTAAGTTTTTCTTACCAAGTTAAGACGAAGCTGTAGGGCTTCATGCATCATCTGCCTAGCTTTAACATCGTCCTGGTACCGTTCCTCCCTCCAGTTGCTAAGGATCTAAGAAAAAGCATTTGATTAAAGTTTTCTCCCTGTAAAGAAATATTCTCCCTTTGAAGTTCAAGAATTTGTGACCGTTATCTATAAGGAATCACAACAGACCATTAACCTATTTGTCCTCATGCCTGTTTAAGAGCAGATTAAGGCAACTAGCAGGAGGGAAAATTCAGTTGTAAAGAGCTGATGATCAGCTGTCAGCTGTGTGACCAGATCTTCCTGTTGCAGCAAAAAGAGGGTAAGCAGCTTCATTATGTGTTTATTAAAAATACTGCTGTTTCAGGCACCCTACTGAACTGTTCACCACAGGTGAGCAAACAGATGTCTTGCACTGGATGCAGCTTCCCAGCAGGATCTGGTGTCATCTCTAGATGAGAAATGACCAGAACTTGGGGAATCTGGACCAGCTCATTCCAGGGGAGAACCCAGACAGCAAAAGGAAACCCCAAGTGGCGGCAACACCAGGGGAAAAAAACAAAGGAATGAATTTAATGAAAATATGGACCTAGATCACAGCCTGGACCGGAGCTGAGAGGCAATACGATAAAATAACAGCTCTACAGGTATAGATTTTTGCCAAGAAAAGTTGAACCAGATGATCCTTAAGGGCCCTTCCATCCCAGTACTCTGTAATCCTACGAGTTTTCATGGTCACAGCAACTCACAGAAACTAAAGGCAGAAAAAAGGACACATGCACCCACTGCACTGGAGACAGCCTAAAGGAGCTGTTGCAGGCTAGAGCAAGCCTAGAGCAGATCAGCAGAGGTTGTGAGTAAGCACAAGTGATCCAAAGGAAGAGCTACAGGCACCGGGCCAGTTGGGGAATAGCAATATTGGTTTTTAAAATATGAAAAGTCTTAATCTGTACCAGCTGGAGATGATGAAGGGTTTTCCCAAAGGAGGAAAGTTTCAAACTTGTAAGAACTTCTTCTGAGAAGACTGTTCCTCTCAGGACAAACATATTTGATGTTTTTCCTGGAAAGAACTGAAATCAGACTTGAGTTCACTATAGTTCTCTGCAGCAGTTTTATGAAAAAAGGATGTATTCGCTCAAAAAGGAACAAACACTTCCCCCTTCTGCCTTCCTCAGACTGTTGCTTTTGGCATGCCACGGCACTGCAATTTCCCTGGGTTTACACCACCGTATACACATGAAACTGATGACACACAACACATCTCACAAAGGGTGCCGAGGGTTCTGTGCTCGTTTTACCTGATTAACTTGATTCTGCAGTGATGTTAGAAGCCCTTCCCGTTGCTCATCCTGTCCCTTAAGGCAAGTAAGTACCAAGGAAAGGAAAGGCTGCTGACTCAAGAGAGACATGCTTCAAGAGAGGCAAACACAGAAGTCAATTAGTAAAGTTATTTTGATACTTCCCATCCGCACTCCCTTCCTGTTTTGTGTATTCTTTCCTGGCAGTGGCATTGTCCACATCTGTCTGTTTCTGGCTTAGGAAAGCAAAGCCCTGCCAGGGGAACTAAAGGCACAGGCACGCGAGGCGGCAGCGCACCGGGCCGGTCACAGGCGCGTGTCCTGCGCGTCACTGCCGAGAACCCACCTGGCTCAGGGCACCAACGGACCAGCAGCAGCCTGGACTCTTGAAGGCCTGACTCAGGCACAGAACATGTTATCTGAAGCCTACTGGGATTAACCAGGGATATAATTTTCACGGAGATGAGGCAGCTGAAGTTTATCTCCACGCTGGTGGGCTGTCCCAAGAAGCTCCCCTCCTAGCGCCGCTGAGGACAGCTGCCTGGCCTGCTCTAGAACGCCAGCGAGTTAGCCCAGGGACACCAGGCCGCAGCGCTAGCTGGCTGCAGGAGACGTGCCGTAGCAATGCGAGGGCTTTTAGATTATTTCAGTTTCGTGGGCTTTCTCTTTTTTTAGATTAATGTGTATCCATTATAAACATGAAAATAGGAAAAACTGAGAGAAATGCACAAAGATGAACTTGTAAACACAGCAAGTGAAGCAGAAGGGACGTTAAACATGTCAGCAGTGGGATTGAAGCAGCAGCCCATGCAATGCTGTTTGCAGGTTTGGGTATATAGGCTCCTTGAAAATCACACGCATCTGTAAACACAATATAAACACACAGCCAGACCTACACGTGGGTATTTATCACAAGTATCCATTTCAACAGGTGTTTTCTTTAACTCCAACAATCTGGGTGGCCATTGGTATAAAGGAACGGCAGAACCACACAGTCTCGGATAAAAGGAGCAAACCAGAAAGGCTGCATTTCCAAAATCACGCTCAACAGCAACTTGCAACTTGTCAGGCTTATCGCTGAACGTGGTAGGAACACCTCTTCATTTCCTCACTAATTTCCACGAGAAGAGTTTACAGTTTGCAAGGCAGTTAATATTGCAACTGCCAGCCCTGTGACACAAAGCAGAGCTTGAAGAAAGAGAGAGATCTCAGAGATGTTCTATAAGATTTCACATCTCCCCCCATAGGACCAGTGGCTTTGTCACTCTGAGCGGGAAAGTTTCCACTCAAGAAGAGATCGAGAAGCTTTGCACACGAGGAAGTCGTGCCTTGTTACAACTAGAACAGCTTTGTAAATGGTTTTACTTCTGCACCCAGGAACCGCAGGGGAGGAAGGGCCTGACAGCTCCTGGGCATTTCATTCTGGCTTTGAAAGGGGCTTGGTGCAGATGCTCTACACTAGAGCTCTCCCACAGGAAAAGATACGGAAGACAGAGAGGTTCCAGATTCCCTTCTCCTGATGCAGGTGCAAAGAGCCAGTGAACGATGGAGAAGTGCTGAAATGCCCAGGAAGGGCTGACAGAGGCAGCCGGGTAGCGCGGGGTCTGTTCTACCCAAGAGCAGATCCAGCAGCTGTTGCCAACGCGTCGGAAGGACGAGGGAGGCTTCGGACAGCTAACACAAAGCACGGTTAACTCAAACCAGCTCGTGGCAAACAGAACTTCCAGAGCTCGATGCAGCAGCTACGCAGCCGGGGATGAACTGGGAGCCCAGCGCAACGCCGCGGCGTTACAGGCACGCTGCAGTCAGGGCCAAAGCGACAAAAACAAATCTCCTGACCTCAGGGGGAAAATAAGGTGGGTGGAAAAGGCTGGAGATGAGCAGTGGGTTTAAAAGGCTCCACAGAATTTAACAACTGTCAGTAAAACTCAACACGTGCAACACAGGTTTAGGAAGGTGCAAAGCCCCATTACGGGCTGCACGCTTGGGGACACTGTAACTGCACGAACGACATCGACGGTGATCAAAAAGCCACTGCACACAAGAGAACAAGAAACTGACAGTGGGACCACGTGCAAAAACCAATACCACAAGACTTTAGGAAGTGATTTGTTTTCTTGAACAACCTGAGCTTCGGAAAAAGAGACATGGTTGGTATTTGAAGCTCGAGGGCCCTGCTGCATGTGGAATTCAGTCTCATTGCCACCATAACTCTGAGAAAGTACAAATTACAGGCACCAGGGAAGAGTATTTTACTAAAGGAAAATCAGTAACCATTAAGTCATCAGCATTCTCCTGCACTTGGATAGTTAGAGATGAGCTTAAGCTTAATTCCCAACAGGAATTAAGGGACATGACAGTTAAGGGATCTTAGTGGCAAGAAAAGCACCTACTGCCACAGAGCAGAAGGGACAGCGAGTGCTCCAACTGTTCTTCTGCAGCTCTGACATTTCCCATCACCAGGCTGCAGAATAAGCCACTGGAAGATGCCCTGCAAAGCTTTACATTTCTTCCTCTGAAACTAATAATATTTCTTCCAACTAAATGAAACCTGAGCCCTGTTTGAGGTTGATAACATTTTTTCTCCACAGAAGCATACCGATGAGGTTTTGTGAAGCCAAAACCCCGTCCTCAGTAAACTCCTGCTCAAAATCCCCTTTCAGCTCTGCGCGCAGGGGTTTCCCGGGGTCGTACCTTTTTTGTTTCTGTCTATCTCTCTCCTTCTTAGAAGATGACCCCAAATGCTGACCCTTCTCCAGCTCCTCTCCCGCAGCTTTCAAGACCCTACCTTGAACGGAGGTAGGCAGCTTGGCAATCAAGGGAGCCACCAGCCACACTCCTCGCCGCTCAGAGGAACTGGAAGTAGAAAAAACTTCTGTCAGCCAAAGTGTCCAGGTAGCTCTGCAGCCTGCATTAGCTGTTAAAAGACCGAACTGCCGCAGTAAAGCAGTCGACACAATGCATCTGGAGTAACTAGTGTGCACCGAGCAGCCGCAATTTCTGGCTTCCAGACAATTCCAGAACAACAACTACATTTACTGTTACACAAAAGTAAAGAGGAGTGACCTCCAGGTCACTCACTTCTGTATATTCCTGTCTCAAGTGCAAAGAAAGTCTAGGCAATCTACACACAATCAAGCATCATGTTGGCTAAAATAATTAAAAAGGTGCTACAAAAAATACCTTAGGAATGTCTTTTTACCATTCTGTCTTGTATTACTTGTGTCAGCATTTCCAACAGAGTTTGGATTGAAGAGGCCTATACCAGAGTTAGAAGAGTTATTGTTTAGATCAGCGGATTGCTGAAACACCTCTATTGTCGCCTTTGCAATATTATCCAACAAGCTGTTCATTTCAGCCACAGACCCAGAACCCTACAGTAAAACATAAGTAAACTAGCACATTCATGGTATGTTTGCTCATGGACTACGTTAAAATTTAACACACTTTTTTTTTTATTTTTATTAAATTAATTAGGTAAGAAATTTTGAAAGGAAAATACTCACAGGCTCCTTCATGCACTGTTTGATCATGAGCTGCAGCTCCAGCCAAGACTGCCGGAGAGTCCACTGGTCTAAGTTCTAGGTAAGAATTAACATTACAAACACACTGTCAGCACTTCACAGGTCTGAAGGAAGAAAAAGATGAATCTCATCGTTGAATGTGTTATGTGGAAAAGCCTCATCTTATGAGCAGCTCATCACAATCCCTACTGTTCTGAAGCCTAATGACATGCCAGAGATGCCAGGCCTATTAAGGAACATACATAACATCCACACCTTTGCAGCCGGATCGCTGCTCAATACTTTTCAATACTTTGAACCACACAACTTTTCTGAATAAAAAGCTCATTCTCTGCAAAATCCAAGTTCAGTTGAATATGAATACAGAAAACATGATTTGCTCTTTCATTAGTAATGACATCGATCCACGGCACTGCCATGGATCTGAGCCAACGTGTTTGGAATTAGCAGAGGGCCATCTAGACACAACTCCAGTAAACTCAGCAGCTGCAGTGATTATTTTGCAGGACACTGATCCCTGTTTGTCCTGGCCCAGACACTGCTGACTTTGATTCCTCACAGGTCTATTCAGAGAAAATCCATTTCATGGCCTAAGAACTGAAGTGCCCTAATGCAGCTGGCTGTGAAGAAGAGATCAGTTTAGGACTGTGCATGCCGCAGGAGTGCTTTGCACCACAGCACTGCCACAGGGCCCTGCTGAGACAGGGGCATCTCCACCTAAGCAGCCCTGAAAGCAGCTCCCGTTCCAGTGGCTTCCCAGTGACTGACAGCGATGAGCAGCAGTGATGATCCTGCCACACGCCTGCTTCCTCCACAGCCGTGGAATCGGAGGTAATGAGGCACCACAGGTCACACTATAGGTGTTTACCCCACAGATGGGGACCCTGAGCACAAACAACTGCTAAAGAAGACTCTAAATCTTGACTTGCACTTGGTGCTGCAGAATGAGAAGAGTCAGAGCATCACAGGCAGGTTTTCCACCCCGTGCCCCTGCGTTACCTGAAGGATGCGTTTGATGTGCTGCCTCTGAGGGTTGTCACCCTCTGTGCATTCCTTGATGCCATGAGGATAACAGATAAGCTGAAGGAGTTTCTGTGCTTGCTTGTTTGAGAGAACAGGATCCAAAATCAGATCTTTGTCTGTGCACAGCCTCTCAGGTTCTTTTAAACAGTGCTCTCCAACCCATTCCTGCAGGTAACCAGACAACAGATCCACAAGGTAGTTACAAGGCAACAGTGACCTTTTGTAAGCTGAACAGAAAAGTGATTTTTTCGATATGCAGAACTTGACGTTAACTATGGCTCATGTAACGTGTGACATCAGAAGTGTCTTCTGTCATTCAGCACGACCCAAAAGTCTAAGGCTTTTACCACGTTTTCCATGATTCGTTCAGTTCTAGACTTTGAAAGCAACTTTGCAATAAAAGAAATGCTACTGCAAAAGCACTTGAGACAGACAGCTGATGGAGTGCTCCAGCTGTCTCCTCCAAGTGCTCAGATTCAGGCAGAGAAAGCCACGTTGTTTCCAACAGAGAGCCAGCAGATGCTAACAGCTAACAAAAGCGATGCCCTGTCCCCCAGCAACATCCTACTCCATGTGTGAACTGCCCAGATCAGGAAACACAAAGGGAACTCGAACACTGAAATAACTCAATGTTCATTTTGGACCAAAATACATGCTACGCTTTTCAAATAAAACAGCACTGTTTCTCCAGAGGAAGAGCGAGGGGTGGTTCTGGAGATCACCTGCTGGCAGATTGTCCGTAGCACGTATCTGGCGTACTCGCTTAAACTCGCCGTTTCGATGGAGATGGCTTTCCCGCACGATTTCAAAGTGTGAGAGGAGCCCCAGACTTCATCCTCATTGAGTTCCTCTAACAAGCCTCTCACATGGAAGTCTTCGCTCTTCAGGGGGTTGACATTGTTGCTGCCAATTTCAGCATCGCCTGTGGGGCAGAAGTGCAGGGTGAAGACCTGCCCGGGCCGGGGGTCCCCAGGGCGGGTACCCACCGAGGGACATCCTCGGAGCACAGGCAGGTGGAGCAGGAGCGAGGCAGTCGTGCTCAAAAGGGCAGCACTAACTGACTGACAATCACGGTGTTCCAAGTATTGGCCACTTGCCTCGTTTGGCAAAGCATCTTTTCAGTGGGTGTTTCAGAAGTAAACACAAATAAAGGCACGGGGTGCTCGACAGGAAAAGGTCTGCACGGGTAGGGAACTGCTTTGGCCAATATGGGAGAGTTGGGTTACTCAGCCTTCTCAGATGTCCCTTTCCCAAATCTTCTCCCTCACTTTGATTTATTAACACGCCACAGATCAAGAGACCAGTTCAGACCAGTGGCCCCTTAGCCCACCTTACTATGAACGCCTTGACGAGACAGACTGATCTTCCTGGGAATGGAAGAGGGCAGAGCACGCTGCGGGAGCCTGGCAAACCCTGCTGAGCCCCTCCTCTCTGCAAGGCACCAGCCCAGCTCTACAGCCACCTTCTACCTGGAACCAACAGGGGTGACCAGAGAAACAAGGAAAAACACTTTGGATGCAATGGGGAAAAAAAAAGGAAGGAAATCAGACCTGTAGCAGTTCATGTTTTACATGTTTATGGGCCTGAGACCTCGGACAAGGAATAAGCTGCAACTGCAGCATGTAGCCGTGGGAACACAGCCCCAAGTGCTGCACCAAATAACACCCCAGAGCCCGCGAGGCCATCCAGGAGCGCACCCGACAACGGCCGCAAGTCACATCTGCTGAGAGACTCCTCAGCCAGGGCTGACTCACCAGAGAAAAATCCTGTCTCTTGACCTGTGGGAAAACGCTGCTCATGTGCTATAGGAGCACCCACATTTTCCACCCATCATCAGGGTTTTCCTTCCCCAGGAGCATTCCCAGGGCAGTGAACTGGCACGATTGGATTCCTACCAAAACACTAGAACAGAAACATTACCTCTGCAGAATCTTACCAAGCATCAGAATTGCTTTTAAGACTGCAAACACAGCTCCCACTTCTATACTGTTGTGAGCAGCAGCCAAGAGGTGACGATCGCAAGAAGAACGAATTCCAGGAAATAACTTCCCTATGGAAAGCAGAGTCAATCTTGTAGAACATGGGTTTCATTTACCAACTAAAATTTCTTTTGTACAAAATCCTTCTCATCTAGAACAGCTAGAGAAGTACAATAACTGAATGAAGAACTGAATCCTCTGAACTTGAAACTGGAAGCCAGCCGGAAAGTCATTAAAATCAGCCGGGACACATGGTCATGGTGTAGTAAAGCCAACACGAGCTACGACCATTTAAATCGGAAAGGAGCCTGGCCTTTCACCGTGTCCCTGCAGACACATTTAAGCAAGATGTGTCTGGGTTTTGACTTCACATAGTCTTTGTCACAAACGAGGCAAAGTTAATTTAAACGCCTGCTGCACAGTTAAGCCTAATTCTGCGAGTGCTTTTTCTGTCTCAAGGAGAAGATAAACAGAGTGAAAGGGAGGGAGGATGAATCCACCGCCCTTCTGAGGGGATGAACTAACCCCTACGTAAGGCACGTCTGTGACACAGTCACGTGTTTAATTTGCACTGCTTCCCAGGGTTCAGACTATCAGACCTCGGATGAGTCCTATCCATTCAAAGCTACTTTTATTTCCAGGGAAGCCTGAGACCTGGCACCCCAGATGTTACTCTTCACAGCTCTTACGTGTTTTGTTCAAATCTGCGTCAAAAGCTCATCTGTTTCTGGTCAAAATGTAAGTTAGTATAACTTTTAGATGGAAGAATTCGACACCACTCAAGAGCCAAAATTTGTTTTTTCTTTCAAATCTCCTTTTCCCCACAGAAATAGTCTTGTTATAGGTCTTTCAGCAAGTCTGATAAGTCAAAACACAGGTTATTTTCCAAGCTAGTTTCCTTTTAATTGTTTTAATTGTTCCTTGCCCTTTTCCTTCCTCTTTTGGTCTATAGCAAACACACACAGGTCAGGCCACAGAATACTCAAATTTAAAAGGAAAAAGAACCACATTCAAGACTACACCACACCTGGGCGGCCAAGTGTTGACAACAAGCAAGTTTCAGCAAACTTCTGTAGTTTAACAAGCAAATAAAACATTCCCAAACAAGCAGGAATCCATGCTGATTCCTTCACCAGCAGGACACTGGTGATTTTAAACAGGCTGTCATTTCCACTTGCACTGGGGATATTTTCACACATGAAACCTGAAGCCATCACCCAGGTTCACCTTCTGAAACGAAAGGGCCATGCAGCAGGAACTTACCCGTTCCCTGGGGAAAGAGGCAGACCTGGGGTGTCCTGAAGAGGTGCAGGAGGAGCCGACACGTCATCCTCGCCCCCGGCTCGGCATCGGGATCTCCACAGGCTGCGGAAGATGGGATCTGCACATAAGGCATCTGCCCAGGACCTCCAGAGTCCCAGAGGCAGGCCTGGAAATGTTCTGCCTCACAGCCCCATTTTAAATGGCAATACAAGAATCCCATCATCAGGAATCTTCGTTTATGGCCTTGAGTCATTAACAGGCAGGAAAGACTAGTGTGACTTTAGGTAAGCAAGACACCTACTGCATGGCAGAAAAGAACACATGGTTAAGATGGCTTTCGACAGTCAAAGCAGAAATAAGAAACACAAATTCAAGCAGAAAGTGAAAAGAAACGCATGGGGTGGCCACAGACGAGGACCAAGGCTACAGCTACAGCACTCCTGGGCCAGAGGCAAAGAAAGGTCAGAGAGAAAATGTCACCATCAGGCAGACCAACGCCAGAAGGAAATGTGCAACCCAAACAGATCCAGCAGCCATCCGAGCACGAAGTGCAGAGCAGAAAAGAGCTGTGGGCAGTAGATGAGGCTGCGTGACATAAGAGGACAGTGTGCTGTCAGCAACCCTGGCACCCTGTGTGAGGCAGGCTCTCTGCTCTAACTTGGTGCTGCTCCTCTTGGGAGCTGCAGGTACACGTGCGCTGCGGTGCACGATGCACGGTCCGTGCAAGAGCCCAGCTCAGAACACTCTGCTCATCCATCAGTGGACACCACTTCAGGACTCTCTGGGCTTTCATTAAAAGCTTGTCTCGGTATTTCCTTACCGGCTGCCAGGAGCGAGGGCAGTGCAACGTGCTGAACCACATCTTCCAGAGAGAAGCACTGCCGGGCGATCAGGATGGCAATGAAGGTGGCCAGGGAATCGTGGAAGGACAGGTCACTCACCTGCAAGGGGAAACAGTGCAAGGCCTCTCACAACAGCGCACGCGCCACTGCCGCGACTGTTAGGGAACAAGTTGTAAGAACAGACAGCAAAAGGTTTAGACATAAGCAACTGCTAGAGATTGCAAAGTGTTTCCCAAACATTTTATGGCAAATACTGAGAGCTCTTAATTTTAATAAATACCTATTTCAAATACCACAAATTCTGAACTAATAATAATAATAAAAAATCTTATAAAAACTAGAGAGAATTTTATCCTTCTATAAACAGTGGTGACATCAAGACTCATTCCTTAGCTTCAGGACAACAATACATCCCCAGAGTAAACAGCTTCAGTCTGTTCCCAAAGGGGCTTGTAACCCAGCCACAGATAAATCTATTGAAACAGGTATTGGATGATGTTAGTCACCACAATCCTGCTGATTGTAACAGGACTACAGTAACTTACACTGGCTGAGGGAGGAACAGCAAAGCGTCCTCACCTTCTACAATCTAAGAGCCAACACCAAAACAGGGTCTTTAAAATAGAGACAGTTTCTTTGCACGTCCATCAGCATCTTAGAAAAAGTGCATGGGCAGGGCTGCTCCTTTCTAAGAGCACCTAAGAGCACCGTGCTGCTTTTCAAAGAGTACCAAAGAGCCTGTGTCAAGAAAAAAATGTGTAGACTTTCCTGTGTAAGCACTGCCCAAATTCTATGTTAACTCTGAAGTCGTGGAAAAGAATAAAAAAAAAAAAATCAGTCAAGAATCTCCTTTTAAAAAGCCTTGAAAACTCAAATGGATACAGGACTAAAACAGTGCTCCTCTTTTTGCATTGAAGGTAAACTTTCCTGAACCTCTGGTGAGCAGGGTTAACAGGCACTTCAGAAGATGTTGAACTTACATCCACACTGCAGAGCAGGTCATTAAAACCCCAGACGTGATTCGAAGAGCAGCAAAGAGCTTTCACCACCCCCAGCCACTCCGAGCTGAGCACCGTGCAGCACGCCNCTGAGCACCGTGCAGCACGCCGTCAGCTCCGCGCAGAGGTTCGCTATGTCGTTAATCCTACGGCGGAGAGAGAAACCAGTGCAGGAGGAGGGCATTTCCTACACAAGTGTTTAGGTCAAAGCAGGTCTGCTTGGCAGAAGGGATGGTGTTTCCCTGCTGACAGTGGGGGTTTATGTCCCAACGTGATAAAGCTGCTGTGCCTATAACTCCGTGTTAATCACCTGTGGACAATGGAGGCTTCCGGGGAAAAGAACCGCACACGACTTGCACCCCGTGACTTGCACCCATCCCACCTCCAGCAGCAGAGGGACTTCGTTCTGTGCAAAGCCTCCTCTGGATACCCCATGATCCTGCCAGCTGCCCAGGACGAGGGATGGAGCAGCCAAGCCCCCACTGCCAGTGGCCACCCAGAGACGTGCCGGCCTCTCCTCGGCACAGCCGCACAAAAAGCGGCTCCAGCCTCCCTCCTGCAAAACATCACGGGAAAGCAGAGCGGGGGGTGGACTTCTCCCAGCCCCCAGGTCAGCAGAGACACCTCCGGCCCCATGCCAGGCCAGCACTACTGCCCGGGAGGGAGGAGAGCAAGGAGAGCAAGAAGAGCAACTGGGATTTATGGATTGAACTTCAGAGATTGTGTAGCATGTAACGTGTGATTCGGTGCGTGATTCAGAGTTATGTAACGTTCTGAAAAACAGAGCAGAGTTGACTCATCCCAGTGCAAGTTATTTTTTCCCCCGTTCCACAGTGAAACTCGTTTGGCCACATTTAGATGTTCCCCTTTGTTGCTCTTACAAAATTGCTTCCTCCCAGCTGCTCTGCTCTGCCAAGGATGCCCCACATTTCACAGAATCAGAGTGGTTTGGGTCTGGACATTTCAGAGATAGCTTCAGACTGGGCACAGCAAGAAGGATGAGGGAACTTTATGCATTTTGGGCAGCAGTCAATCAGAAAAGAAAAAAAAAACACCATTTCCTTGAGTTTTCTGACCTGTCAGCTGTCTTAAAAAAAGAACTGTCAGCTCCTGCTGCACTAGGCCTAACTGTCAAGAACTTCTGAATAAAAATTGGAACAGAATCAGAACAGAACACCAGGAGTTAACTGTGGAAGAACAATAAAGGTGCTGGGCAGAGAGAAAGGCTGGATCCAAAAATGAGCATCCATTTTACCCTGCATCCCAGGCTTTGCAGGATGAAAAAGCAGGGAAAAACGTCCAGCGCTGCGGTGCTACCTTTGCCCGAGAAGGCCGAGCTGATGCATCGACACACGGCAAGGAGGAAGACACTGAGAGGAGAACATCTGAATTCTGAAGGAAAACACAGTCAGGGCAAACCCCTGACACTGATGTTGTTTTACTGGGGGGGTTCCTCACTCTGCTTCCTGGCAGGACCGTTAAATCCTCCAAAGAGATCTAATGTGGACTGAAGGCCCAAGAAGCGTCGTGCTGGATCAGACCAAAGCTCTGCCCGAGGGTGGCAGGAGCCAGCACCAGCTGCCAGGGGACAGCCACAGTACGACAGCACTGGCCAAGCTGCAGATCTCATCCTGAACCCTGATCACTGGAGATCAGCCCGAACCCTGCACCACAAGGGCCGAGCTACTCCTGAAATACAGCCGACAACTGTTACAACTCCAGCCCCTTCCACCCAGTAAAACTTTCAATACCTTAAGTCTATACATAAGGAATATCTACATATTGCCTGTGAAGATGAAACCCATAATAAATTAATGACACATTTAATAAATTAATCACTGGTTGCACCACAAAGAGATGACCTAATGCAGAACCTTCCCTCATTTATGGGCTTCTAATGAGCTGAGACTGTGCTGAGCTGTTCCGTGTGAAACAGCACAACTGCTGATAGGAAAAGCTCACAGACTGTCCTCCAGCCAGCCAGTGCNCTGTGCTGAGCTGTTCCATGTGAAACAGCACAACTGCTGATAGGAAAAGCTCACAGACTGTCCTCCAGCCAGCGGAAACAGCACAACTGCTGATAGGAAAAGCTCACAGACTGTCCTCCAGCCAGCCAGTGCTTTCTGCTGGTTGCTCCCTGCTGTTCGATTTGCAGGAGGAGTGAATGTGATAAATCACAGGACACTTAATAAACTTCCAGCAACCAGCAAGAGCAATGAACAAAAACAACTGCAAAAAAAAAAAGCCAGAAAACAGAGGGGTGAAAGGAAACCCCACAGACACGACACGAAGCCCCGGCCCGGCCCGGCCTCACCTTCCCGCGTCCTGGTGTCCCATGCAGACGTTCATCAGCGCGTTGCAGACGAAGCTGTAGCGGTTGGCTGCGTTGTCGCTCAGGATCTTGCCCAGCATCGAGTAGTTGATGCTGTGAGCAGAAGGGTTCTCAATAAAATCCAGCATGAACTCTGGGTCCCACAGCAGGTTGGAATTGGAAGGCTGGACGTTGCTGTATATCGTTTGCTTCACCTTAGAGCAGGCACTACTGAGGATCAGAAGTGAGAGAGAGTTGCCAAAACCCCTGCTCTGCAGACATGCTGCTGATCACAGCGCGTGGGATTAGAAAATCCCAGTCTGGCTACCACTCTGAACACATCTTCAGACTAATTTTTGATAAGGAGATCTACCAGAAAATACGGCCAGAAAATCCATCTCACTCAAGCTTTCCTGCAAATAGAGCCCCGAGTTTCCAAACCACTGCCATCACTTCTCTATGGCTGGCATGTGTGCAGCTGGGTAAGGATGACACACTCACTGCTCTCCCTCCTCGCCTGCTGTGACACGGGGAACGGTGGTGGTCGTAGGAAGAGTTAATTAAGCAAAAATGAGCAAACCTATCTAAATTAACAACTCTACATCTGGTAGTAACGTGATGTAACAGACAACGTTTTGAAAGATGAAATCGGTAATCAGAGAAAAGAAAAAGTTAAAGGTCAGATTTTGATGTTACTGAGAAGAAAAGGTCACAAAACGTGCCCGGCTAGGAGCATCCACACGTTCAGTGGCTTTCTTCAGGAAAAGCAAGGTCTCAGTGAAGAATGCAAATTTCACAGACAAAACATCTAAGGAGCCTTTGTATCCAGCACTGGGTTTTACACCACAGCTGGAAACAACATCTGCATGGACAGACTTTACTCATCATTCCATCTGGGAAGACTTCCTCATTACTGAAAAAAGCTATTGTAATGAATAGGGGAGGAAAGGGGTGCTCTGGACACAGGGCCCAGGGCAGCCCCGGGACACCCTGTCACCCCAATCCCCACAGGGATGATCTGGTGCAGGAGGAAGGGGCCATTCCTGGGATAATTATCCACACCAAGAGCAATGCCAGACATTAACCCATTGCTCTCCCAACCAGCATAACAGCAACAAAAGAAAACCAACCATTGGGAGAAGCAGCAGCTCAGGCTTCAGGCACTATCTGAACGGGTGCCCTGGGCACGCACACGGCCCCGACGCTCTCCTCGCAGCACCGACCTGCACATGCCCCACGCGATGCGGGCAAAGGCCCAGAACCCAAATGTACAACACTCAAAACAGCCTCCCTAACTGGTCTTGCACAAGAAGCAATGCTGGGGGAGTGGCCAGGAGATAACATTTTTAAAAAGTGAACGAATGACTTAAAAAAGAAGGAAGTTTAGTGAATACAGTTAAATACAGTAAGGGTACCAAGCCAAAACACGCGCCTCACTCGGCGAAACCTGGTCGTGAGAAGGACCACGGGGGGATCAGAAGCCCGTTTTGAAGCACTACAAGATACAGAGGTAAGTCTTTAAATTTGACCAGCTGTGAGCTGCTCTTTGGTTCACTTTCAATTGACTTAGAGAAACAGCTGGATTTGCAGCGTGCTAAAAGGAGCCTAAAAAAGTTGCTGTGTACAGACAACCGGTCTTGTTTCAGCTGCAGCAAGGAAACCAAGAAGAAAATGAGCTTAGCATTGCCACATGCACAGCTGTTTAAAAAAATACATAGCTAAGTTTTGTCTCCAGCTTTCAGAGAATTTCTAACTTCACTGGTTGAGGCTTTGAGTCAAGTGCTCTATATTTATTACATGTTAAATACCTGATTTAACTCTAAGCATCTCCATATTACTAGATGACAGTTTGATTTGCTACTGTAGGTTAGTATTAGTACAAAAATGTCCTTCTATGTGGTGCTGAACTTTGGGGTTTAAGCAGAAAAATGAACATACAACTAAGACTTTTGTAGCTCTATATTTCATGTTGCTTTTTCATAGTGTTTCTCACATTTAATGCTACTGTTCCCACGTCTTTGTAAAGCTATATTAAGATTGTTACTGAGAACTCTTTTCCTGCTCCCTATGAAATGAAAACCACAGCTCTGAAATACACAGCTCTGAAATACACAAACCAAAACCAGATATATAAACCAGAAGGGGAAGCAGTACCTGAAGTGGTTCATAACTCTCACAAGATACACATCTGCATAGGAAAGGTTTACATTCCCCCTTTAAAAACCAAGAGCCAAAACTACCGACAATCGGTACCAAAACTATTTTTTTAATTTAAAAATGAAGGAACTGAGCATTTGAGCACAAAACTTCACGGACTCAAACATGTTTGTGCCTCTCCCCACATCAAAGGAAATATTTATCAGCTGAGATTTTGCCATGCTCCCACCCAAGCTGCCCTGCAGCCCCTCTGCTGACGCGCTGCGGTGACCACACCGCTCGCATCACACCCTGCGCGTGGGGAGGGGGCCGGCGCCACGGTCCCGCTTCCCTCGCCCCTCGCTGCGTGCCGAAGAGAGCGGCCAAGGGAGCCACCGCAAGGAGAGATCGGCCCGTGCTCACCCAGCAGGGACCCACACAGCA
>VWZY01008026.1:0-41328 GCA_013399075.1 Chloroceryle aenea
TGAAACAACAGAAGATGCACCCAGTTTTCACTGAGTTTGTGGACTTTGAATTATCTCACAGATTCATGTGGTAAAATGTTACTGCTTATGTCAGGTTCTTATGTTTATAGTCTGAAAGCAATCCCTTTATAAGAAAGCTGTTCCTGCTGCATTCCAGTAGGAAGAACAGTGATAAAATTGAAACTTTGGGACTTCTTACCCAAAAGCCCATATAAATCAGATTTCTGTAGAGTGTCTTTATGAGTGCCAAGGCCTCTGAGCCTCCTGAGGCTGAAATCCTTCACAAGCTTTCTGGAACTTGCTATTTCCATCAGACAGTAAATGTTGTTTCACTTGGTGCTTAGTTAAATAATGAGGGATTTCACACACTTAGCTACCACATCCAAAACCAACTTTCTCATATAGTTGGAACACAAACATAGGTTTTCTTAGCTGTCCTGAACTTGGTATGTGTTATATGGAATGCACTCACACTTTGACTGCGACTGCTGGCTTGAGAAATTTCTCTTTTCCCATGGTAATCTTGCCAGTGATCTGATTATATTGTATAAGCAGGATATTAAAGTGAAAGACAGGTCCTACCACAAACACTAGGTTCTGACTTACTTGGAGAAGAAAAAATATATAACCCCCTCTGGAAAGCTCTCTTGTTACCACCTGCTGCTTTTATTACCAAAACAAAAAGTATCAGTAGTAGTACTCACGAACACATGTAGTAGTATTGTTTTAGATCTGATTGTCAAAGAATGAGGCAGTTTGTTGAGAGATTTTTATATCTCTTACTAAAATATCTGATATACTGAAAAGGAGTCAAGCTCTAAGGCCTACAAGCCTTTCTCAAATGACACCACCACAGAAATAAGACATAAATCACTACCTAATATCCTAAATTAAGTGTATATTAAGAAAAAAAAAGGATCTTTGTTATTGTTGAGGCAATTTCAGGCATCACAGATACCTTTTGGCTGGTATCAGTGCTCTCCTTTCAGGAAAGAAAAAACCTCCTAAATAAGTCAGCATATGTAGCTTATGAAGCTGTGAGTTTTATACAGAAGCAAAGACTTGTTAGGGTTAAACTAGGTCACCTTTAAGGGTCCATTCCAACTAAAACCAGTCCTGTTTGGTGATTTTATTTTTCAGCTTGGTTCTTCTAACTAACTGAGTCTTGAAGTTAGTTACTAACTTTCTGAAGTTAGCAGCCTGTTTTCTCAGGCAGTGGCTGCTGCTGGCAGTGACAACACCTCATGGGCAGAGTCACTACCAAAGGTTGGGGTGCAGACCAAGGCCACTGCTGGGTCTTGTGCACCACATTGGGGGTGCAGAAAGTGAAAGGCAGCATCTGCAGAGAGGAGCAGACAGGGCAGATGACCACAAATTGACCAACAAGGGATCCAGCCCATACACATCATATTAAATATAAAGCTGAGGGATACGGAGGGTCTCTCTAGGTGCTCCCAGGCTCTTCTCCCCTCTTTTCCCACTTTGCCAACTTTGTTTTGCTTGGCTCAGGTCCTCTTTTGGTTCCTTCCTTGGAGCATCCCAGGAGGACTCTGTCCATTCTGCCTTCAATCCCAATAGTGGGTTCCCTTCCCATTGTAGCTCTTTAATGATGTATTTGGAGTTACAATGAACTAACAGTTCATTTAGAGAATTTAGAGAATTTAGAAAGTTGTGACCCAAAGCTTGGGGTCATGCCTTTGAAAACTTGATAGCATTTGAGAGAGTTCAGTTACATGAGATAAGAAAATAGAGTACACCCCAAGGAGAAAGGTCAGGAACTGATTTACAGGAGCAAAGATGCTGTGCTTTTCTGGACACATTGCCTTTTAATATTTGAAAAGGTGATAACTAACACATGCTTTTACTAGTTTTTGCAACCAGTCTAATTACTAAACGTAAAACTAAACTCATTAATGTGAAACTACAATGTGATAACAATATCTTTCTTAGCAGTTACAGTAGTAACAGTGGCAATCATACACTTAGGACTTGATAGTCCAAATAGTATTGGATAACTTCTGTACATAGTGTTGTGTGCAGTATAAACCTTTGGAACATGGTGCATATGTGCAGTTAGGGAAAGCACACAGCTATAGAGTAATGGCAATTAAGCATATTAGAGGAGAAAATACAACTCTGTTGATGATAAAAGCTCATAACTAGCCACAGATGGTAAGATGTTAACAGTAATGAAGAAAAGGCATGAATGTTCAAGAAATGTTAATGTTCTGCAATTAGGAAGATGCAGAATGCTATATATGTATCAGATAAGGACAACAAAATGCTTTTTCAGGCCATTACTAGCCCCAGAGAATAATAAAAAATCTTCTGCTATAGGTATACATATTTAATCTGATTGTCTGTAGAATGTGAACCAAAAAAAGCTGGAAGAGCTGGCTGAACCTGGGCTGCTGAAGCTTTGAGTTTTCACAAATCAGGGGAACACCAAGGGAATTTTACAAAACTGGAAGAGCTTGTGGTGTGACAGTAATCTAAAGGGAAAGGAAGGCAATTGGGGCAACTAGAGTCCAGTTGGATTATCAGTATAAATATTAGTGGGGTGGGGGGAGGAAGGCTGATATAACAGAGAAGTGATTTAATTAAGCATAAAATTGATCATAAATTCTAACCAGAGGGTTTAAGAAAAATAGAATTTGTGGAAAAAAAAATAAAAATACTGTTTTTATTCTTTTCTGTTGCTACTTTTGAAAAGCTCAGCCATGACAGACTCCATTAGATAGGCATTTGATGCCAGTTTCTACGTACGAGTTTATTCATTGGTTTCAGCCTCTTCTAGAAAGTTCACCTGTGGGAGAATGCATAACTGAGTCCCTGGGGCTATTCACAGACACTCGTTGCCTTTACAATTCATAGGTTTCAGGGGTTTCCCATTTTAGAAACAGTACTTAGATATTCAAAGAAGGGCTCAAACACAGAAATGATTTTCCACATACATTTTTTTCCATGGACATAACAGTTGTGGAAGCTACAGATATTTTATGTTATTGTGTACTCTGATACATTATACTAAATAAAATGACTGAAATTCCAGCATTTGTTGAAGAAAGCTACTTTGTGCCTTAGCAGGTCTTTAAAAGATGATTACTGAAAATTAAAATTCTGTTTTGACTTCCATCCAGGGCCATGTCTAGTAAAGGATTTTAAATAATGTCTAAAATAAGAATGTCATCACTGAGCTTTTCACTCTATCTAAATTCTGATGAAGAGATTAGTACATGCTGAGATATCTACTGCATTTTATGCCTTGATACATTTTACAACAGCAGAAAAAAGATAAATGTGTAATCCACGCTCTAGTAGCAGTCACCTCTACTTGCTACAAATAAGTATTTAGGTTCACATAGTTGACATTTAGTCTATGCTGAATTAATTTACTGGAAATGGGTATTTTCTGAAATCTTACTGATTGCAAGCTGGCCAAGAATTGAAACCTAAACAAAAACATTCCACCGGGTGGAATGTCATTGTTGTGTATAGGAAGGACTTCAGAAATAACTGTATAACTTTACAGCTATGAAAGCTAAATGATTTTATCTGATAGCAAACATAGGGTATCCCAACATTGCCTTTCTCATTTGACATCTCTCATAAAACAAGAGTGAAATTAGGGGAATAATTTGGGCAAGGTGCTTTTTATGCCATGTAATTATGGGATAAGAATCTGGGATCTTGTAACTCAAAATTTGCAGGGAAAAGGGAGCAGATAAACAAATACAAACAAAGCAGAACACATGCAAATAAGTCTCATCAACCAGTTTCCTAACATTATCCCTAAGGTCAGAATTATTTGTGTTCCACTCCAATAACCTGAAAACTTAAACAATGTGTTAATATGACAGCAGACATGCTTGTATTCTCTGCCTGCAAGGGAAAGAGTTTGCAGGCAGAGAAGCGAATTGTAGCATGGGATTTCTTTAAGACATGTTCCACACTGCAAGAGTAGGAATGAGGAAAAATGATCCTGAGGATGCGCCAGCACTATAATGAATGTGTATCTTGCTCTATATCAAGCCAGCTGTTAAAATAAAAAATTATAATAAATGATAATTTAAGGAATGTTTGTCAGTTATAAATTTGATAGAATTATGGAATCATAGAATGGTTTGGGTTGGAAGGGACCTTTAAAGGTCACCTACTCTACTGCCCTACAGGAGTAGCAGGGACATCATTCATTAATATTAATTTTTATTACAGAAATGTATAAGATTCTCTGACACACATTAGATCTCCACTGTGGATCACTTGTGAAATACAATCTCAGACCCACTGAATTTTCTCTCTAAAAAGACATAGTGCAGAGAATAAAAGAAAGGTAATTTGGCTTGCCAGAAAGTAAGTCAGCAGCAGAGAAGAAGGCAGGACTGGAATTCAAGATGATATCCAGTGGAATGTGATGCTTCTTGTGCTGTTTTGAAAGTATAATCCTTCTTTAATCCACTTTCTGTTCTTTATCAACTGGGGTTCTCTCAGGTGGTACTTCTTTCATTGGTGCACAGTATGAAAATACACCAGTCTAGTTTTGTTGCTCTGCTATACATGGCTGTCATGAACAGCTCTCAGAATTATTTGTTAAATATAAATAAGTGACTCTTGCACAGGACATGGTCATTCCTATCTGTAGAATATGATTGGTAATGATGCAAACATCAACGAGTGAGAAAAGAAATGACAATCACAGGCTAGGGGAGGAACAAATATCTTTTCCCCAAAGTGAATTCTGAGCTGAAAAGTCAAAACTAACAAAATTTTCAAACTACTTTTGAAATATTTGTAGCCCCAGTGCTGAGTCAGCCTTGTCTTAAGCAGCACCATCTGTTAGGTATTGAGTAGTATTTCTTCCAGACCTGCTGATTCTGCATGAGATGAGTAGTCCAGCAACTGCCAGAGAGTGAGTTAGAAGTTTCAAATTCATAAAACCTAAGGCTCTTCTCAGTCTCAACCAGTGCAGCCTGGTGCTGGAGCCTTTATTATTTACCTTTGATTTATGCTAGTACCCACAAGCCTGACTGGAGACCTAGGGCTTGTTAAGTATTGTGTTTTATTTTTTTTCTCATACATGGTAACAAAGACACAAAAGCAAGTGTCATCTTAACTGGGTTAATACCTCAAAATAACTGATTCTGTACAGAAATTATTCTTATATTAATATATATATACACTGGCTCACCTGATTAAAAGTTCTGTTGTTGAAGGATTTTGGTGTATAGTAGAATGAATTACTGCAGACATCTAGAGGGATTAAAGATCTCTTTGCAGGACCCTGGAGCGTGCAGGACTGTCCATCAGCACATTTAAGTTTTATGTGAGTGAAAGCAGTGCTATGTATTGGAACAGCACAAGGAACATTAGACTGCAGCAAAAAGCTCTGACCATTGATGCCCTAGCACTCAGGTCACAAGTTGTGATGTGGAAAGATTTTTTGAATTAACAGTTTCTTTAACAAAGAGAATATAGAGCATATTTCAAGGCAGACTTTTGAAAATGATGCAGAGACATGGGACTGTAGGGTGTGTGCTGTATATTTCATCTAGCTGTGTGGTGGATAAATACATCTAAGAGACAATCCATAATCACCTCTGCATACCAGAAACCATTTCTGAATCAAAGAACAATAGGCATATGGGGCTTGACCAGTTAAAACCAGAAATCCTGTTTCAGTAGGCTTTTGGTAGAACTTTTTGATTTCTGTAATTTCAAATTTTGAAAATAAAAAGGGCATTAAACCTTCAAAACCCACACATATGTATAGCACAAACTTCCATGTTCTAAAGCCTAAAATACTTTGGAGCTTGTTTTGTTTTCACTTCTTACATTGATATAAATTGCAAGAAAAATCACTGAAGGCCATTACTTAATTCTCAGTTAGTCTGGCTTTGTGTCTCTGGAGACATTAAAAACCCTCCTGGATGATTCCTATGCAACCTTCTCCAGCTGAGTGAACCTGCCTTGGCAGGGGAGTTGGACTAGATATCNCTCTATGTTTGGAAATGCATGCTTATTGCTATTGCTTATTGCTGTTCAACTTAGCTCTGATTTCCAATTCATTCATTTAAGATGGGAATGGTTTTTTATATGTTAACCCCTGTATTTATTATTTAATATTTAGTTCACTTATTATAGAGCCTCCATGGGGAGAAAGTGTCAGGAACTTTGAATTATTGAGGCCACAACCATTTTTGCCTGAGAATCATCAGAAATCAATTTTGTACAATGAAGGAGGCCTAGAACATTTGACTATTTATAAAGAAATTACAAATTCTGCTGGATCTGCATCTTCTTCAGATAAAGAAAAAAAAAAAGAGGCTTAAATCTGGGATTAGTCTGAAGTATTGTTAACGTGTAGCTTTTAAATCGATTTTTGATATTCCCTCAGAACAGTACAGAATGCATGTTCCCACATAGGTCAAACATTAAATATGTTTTTCAAAGGAAGCACAAGCAACTGTTTTCAAAAGGGCTGCACAGTGAATTATGTTGCAGGATTTAGTTTGGTTAATTTGCTGAAGATGGGGTTTTTTTACTATTGGCTATATCTCCTGTGGTTTCTAGTTCCTCTGTTTCTCAGACTTAGTGTGCAATGATTTGCCAGATCCACAGACTTTTATTCAAATGTATGAGTAGTTCAAGATAAATAGTACAATTAAGATGCTCATGTTGGAAATGTTTGTTGGAAAATGATTTGCTACTGGAGTAAATGGAATAAAAGGAATAAAGATATTTAAGTGATCAGAATGCCCACTGTTCTAATAGTGTCAACATGTCAGATACAGTAAAGTCTTTAAAAGAACTCACTTTTAAAGGACATTGATTAAAAAAAACTTTACTCTCCCCAGCACTTCAGAGAATAAAGCCTTAGTGCTTTTTTTTTTCTCTTTGATAGATTTTCTGTTCACGGAGTTTCTATTTCTGTGCAAAATTTTCCAATGCAGTAATTCCAGTATTGTGGGAAATTTACTGGAGCAAACAGAATTATTGGGTTATGCAGATTGCTCTAATGAATGGTTAGGTTTCTAAATGTTAGGTAAACCTTAGCATGTGAACCTAAATCCTGCTGTAGGTATGGCTCAGTATCACATAACATATTTGTGTACAGCAGAGAGCTGAAGTCAGATATTGAAAATTTCCCAATTTAATCTTTAGAGCATCTATCCTCTCTTGAGAAACTTTGTTCTGGTGGCATCAGTGGCAATCACTTGTTATAGCATGAGGAGATGTTAAAGGAGTTGGGGCTATATGCTGATAAAGCAATGGATAAATATAAAGCATTTGTACTGGCTTGCACAAATTGTTTGTGTTAGGACTTGAAGAAAGCCTTATAAAGAAATAAAAAATATCTTCCCTTTATCCTTATTTTCTTCATACATTTATAACAAAAACATTTAGTGGAACTTTGCCAAACTTTGTCTGAAACATTAACATTAAGAGGAGGTTGAACCTAGGCTGCTGGCTAAATTACATCAGTAGGGGAAGGAATTTTAGACTTCAATCTCAGCTCCAACATTTCACACAAATTACAGCAGAACTAGCTCTGCATTTTCACTTTTACAACTGGTCTTACTTCAAGAGGGACGTGTAACTAGGTTGAAATCCAGCTTGTAAATACATTTCTAAATTTTGATTCCCAAGAGGAAGAAAATACTTTCCTCCTCCAGGTGGTAGGTGTAAAGCTTGTCCTTTTTAGATAATCAAAACCAATACATGTGTGTGACAGTTGTTGTTAAATCGTATCTGTTAAACATCAAAATCTAATCTCATATAAAAATAACCCTGCAATTCCAGCAAACATTGTAAATTGTCATGGATGGAGAGTACCAAAAAAGAGTATGGTTCAGAGAAAAGTGGAATTTAACTGATACTAAGTGAAATTTTGAAAGAAAATGCAGGTTTTGGGCTGCATTGTGATTGACTGACAGTAGCAATGCTGAATGGTGAGGCTGACAAGCAAAGAATATATAGCAGAAAAAAAGAGGTTTGCAGTACCTGGAGTTAATAGTCAGAACAGGGAGTTGTTCATTTGTAAGAGGAAAACTAAATATGAGGAAAATTCTTCATCTAATTTCCATGGGTAGTTTCAGACCTCCAATTATGCCTCCTAAGAAACAGTAGCAAATCAGCTATACAACTTGCTGTCCAGACATTCAGAGCTGTGGGTGATTATTCATTTCTGCCCTGAATCCATCCTATTACAGAATTTCATGTGTTGCAGTTATTTTTGCTCAGCACAGTTTAATTCATTAATCAATAACGTTGATCATGCAAAGAGGGTCTTAAAAAACCCTCTGCACCATTATTTGCCAGTAGCAGATTCTGGTCTCTGTTTTTGCACAGTGATGTTTCTGAGAAGCAATCAGTCAGTGAGAAAGAGCAAGACTGGACCAGAATGGGTTCTTGAGTGAAATGGACCTCACTGAGAAAATCATCTCCTCCTAATCTCTTTTTCTCTTGCCCAATTTGTGTGCCTTCCTTCCTTTGGGTGCAACTTCTTTAGGGAACACTGGCCTTTTGTTACAGTTCTGGACTATCTCCTGTGATACTGCTTTCAGTGATGGTTCTGGATGCTGGTGTTAAAGAAGGAATGAAGGTGCTACAGAAGTGCAAAATAGATTAATTTAGTGTAA
This sequence comes from Chloroceryle aenea, assembly GCA_013399075.1. Lineage (NCBI taxonomy): Eukaryota > Metazoa > Chordata > Aves > Coraciiformes > Cerylidae > Chloroceryle > Chloroceryle aenea. The sequence goes on from VWZY01008026.1 coordinate 8,640, forward strand.
AAGTATTAATTCAAATGGAGCTTTCTTGGTGTCCAATGAATTTCCTGAACAGTTGGTATTAGCTTAAGTGAAATGAAAGTCTTTACCTCACTTTTGGATCTCTTTTTGTCTCTTCCTGTATATTTCTACTGCAGTTTTGTGAAGAGAAATAACTCAATTTTCAAATTCAGCCTGCTGTATTATGGGGACTTGAAAGTGGCCTAAATTTTTCTCATTTCAAATATTCTATTATTAATGAGAAATCTAGCCTAATTATATTTCCACATGCTTTAAAATTAAAAATTACAGACCTCTGCAGAACTTGGAGTTATTTTCCAGGTCAGGTATTAACACTAGCATGCACATTGTTTATTTTTCCTGGCAACTGGCCTTTTCTTTTTAAACTCTAAAGTGATGTTAATTTAATAATAGAGGATAAAGTTTAATGCTGCAAAAGCCTTCCTGTCCCATCAGGGCTTATTCACGTTTCTGAACCTGCTCATTCCTCTATCTTAAAACACAGAAATCCCTTTGGTTACAAAAGGAAATGATTTCTGGATCCTCTGATTGTGGAACATAGGGATTAAACTCTTGCATCATTTGTATTTGGAAGTGTTATATTTGACATTCAGCAAAATTTGAGTTTAGAGTGCTACTTCCTCCTAGAGTCATGGGCACCTCAGAGAGATAAAAACAAATTCTAAATAATAAGAGAGTTAGTCAACAGTTATTGTGACAAAACCACATTTGGTAGGCAATATTCTAGCTTCTGCTTATTCAGTACACAGTTATTCTATCCTACTTATGTTATATTGAGTCATACATCCCCTTAAAATTTCTCCTAACACAATGTGGAAGGGAAGCAATATAGTTTTAAAATATTAAACTTTCAGGGTCATTAAGTCTGGATAGTTTTAAGAAAAAGGAAGTAAGACTTCATCAAAAATATTAATATTCTTTCATTTTATCCATATTTCTGGAAGGAACAATATACAGCTTCATTAAATAATCCATTATTTTTAAATTATATAATACAGTCAAAAATTTATCTGTATTGCTTTAGAGTTCAACAGGAAGACTGTTTGAAATATTTTATAAATTCCAATCAACCATCTCTAAATTATGTGTTCACTGACTAGAAATATGAGCTAAATTTGAAAAGTATTAACAACCTGGAATTCATTTGTTTGGTTTCCATCCCAAGTATTTCCCTTATGTGATTTAAGGAAGTTAAATATATTGTTTACATGTGTAGTATCTCCAGTAGAAATAACCAGATGCTAAACCCTTTCATGTTCTTTCAAACCATATTATATACAATTTCCGTGTACTTTGTGACTGGAATCTCAAAGCCACTTAAGGAAAGGAACTCATCAGGCAGCTTCCCTGTCAGCTCACTAAGGAAGTGCATCTTAGAAGCCCCTGAAAGAATCATGTGAAAGATTTTGTAATTCAGTATGGATTAAAAAGTGAAGTCAGGTAATCAAAATATTTGTAACCCCTTAAAGAAAGTTTGGGAAACTGGTTTCTAGTTTTGACTTCCAGCCCCTAACGTTCTGTGAGTCTGTGATTCTGTGATACTGTGCATGGAGGTTTTGGTTTAATTTTAATCCAGGAGAAAACTTGTTTCATTGGATAGAAATGCTATATGAAGGATGAATTTCATCTTTTCTTGAAAATTAACCTCTTCCCTCAAGCCAGAGCAGCCCTGACATTATTACTTTCCTCCACTGGAACCCACTTCACAGTGTTTTCCTTGCCATTTGCCTTTATGAAAACAAGAATTAACAGAAAGATTTAAAAACAAGTCCTCCATTTCTCTTGTAGTCACTAGCTGCTCCCTGGAACATAAGAACTTATTGCAAAGAGCATTTTGAAAGTAGACTTTTTGTGTATTAAATTAAAGTCAAATTATAAACCACACCTAAGAAAGGATAGCTACTGCTTTCTAATGCCACTAAACCACCATTTACACATCTAAAAGGTAAGACTGGAAAGCTACAATAAGCTTATAGTGGGGGTGATAAGTGCAAATTTGCCACAGTCTTCTGTATGAAGTGCAAAAGATAGAGACAGTGGCAAGAAATGGATCAGCCCCCTTTCCTCTGCTGTGAAGGAAGGACTGACAGTGATGCTGTGATCACTGTGGGAGTGCAGGGCTGTACTTGTCAGCTCGCTGCTGAGGGCTCAGCCTGCTGAGCCAAACATCATGTCCTTAAAGATTTATGTTTCCAGATCTTGTCTTGAAAGATAAAACTTTTTCCTCTGTGCTTCCTTGTGCACACAAACTTTGCATTTCTACCTCTGAGGTCAGTAACTTGGACACCAAATGGTAGTCTGGATTATTTTGTATTGACAAATGCATGGAGATATTTAGTGGAAAAGATGACAGGAAGACTCCTCTGCCTGAGCATTGAGCTGCTTATTCAAGCACCACTTGTCTATCCATGCAATGTAATTTTCCTAACAGAGTTATCATGTCAGTTTTCTAGGAAAACAGGTATAGATTCACAAAGGTATAGATGCAGAAATTACAGGGTACACTGTCTTTTGTGAACTTATTATCCAGACTCATACACACTGGAGAAACAGAGGACAAAACTGTAATTCAACCATCAGTGTGGACAATAGAAGCACCCACAGGTACACTGTTGAAGCTCTTAAAAAAGCCAGTGTAGCAAACTATTTTCTCCTAATCACTGTGCAGAGCAAGATGCAGCCATGTACAGACCCAAGTATCTACCCAATGGCAAGATGAGTACATAGATGTAGCAGAAGGAAGTTTACCCTGCAGAATCTGTATGAGAATAAGCACAATGAAGAGAGAATGAGGCACAGCTTTTCTGTTGTGAGCTGTGTTTGCCTTGTGGGCAGTTAGAAATGCTCTGTAGCTGTTGTTATTACAGTTGCTGTGCTTTTAAACTTAGGAAATCTGCAGCTGAAGTTAGCAGGCACAATTAACATTCATTATGCCCTACTTTGTCAGCTTTCAGTATTGGACCCACTGAAATTTTCTGATGCATTCTATTAGCTTTTATGATATAACTATTGTTTAGTAGCAAAAGCCTTTAAATCAAATAGGTTTTAATTTAATATACCCCTGTGTTTTCCTAAAAACCAATGTGAATTCTCTTTCTATGTGTAGCATTTCAATGGGGCTTGTGTAAGAAGTTACAATCATCTTGCTGGTGAACACAGACACTGAGAGCAAGATTTCTGTCAGTAGCTCAAAACTAGACAGCTGGGCAGCCTGGGTTGTCAGTGGCTCATTCCTTCTCCAGGAGTGCTAGACTTGCCAAGGGATATGTGACTGTCTCGTGGTGTCTTTTTTAGCACTGTTTCCTTGTTAGAGTAGAGGAAGAAACTTTTAGGGGTTCTCTTCTGTACTGGAAAAGGAAAAAAAAAAATCCCCTGGTTTACAAGTCAGTCATACTAGGTGTATTTGGAGGAGCATCTCCCCACTCTGGTGAAGGGTGGCACTCAGAGCAGCAGACAGTGCAGGAAGCAGCTGGATGGCTGCACAGATGCTGGCAGCAGGGGCTAAAAGAGGCTCTCTGTAGAGGTTTGGGGGGAGCAAAGGGGGGTACAGGGGTGGGCTGTGCTGACCACTGGACTGCAGGGTGTGGGGAAGGGAAGGAAGGAAGGAGACTCTGTCCTTCGCTATATGCTGGAGCCCTGCTGCACAGACAACATGTTTACACAAAGCTCAGTCCCTGGAAATGAGAAGCTGCTGTAAACAGAAATGTGCCTTGAAGCCAAGGAGCACCTGGGGACTGACTTTCTCAGCATTACAAGAGCTTCACTTCATTCACTGCCACTATGAGAGGGTTTTCTTGTATCCTGAAAAACGGAATCAGACCAAGTCTGGACAGTCATTCCTAGAAACTCTCAGAGTGTTACTTTTGGGAACGGCTAGAAAAATACTTCAGCACCCACTGGAGGTGTTGGCTGTGTCAACAGGGTCAGTAGCAAAATATTTATTCTTCCTCTATGGGCCTTCAAGCACAGTTTCTAAACTCTTTTAAATGGTTTCTGTTTATTCCAAACTCCACTGTGTGATAGGTTATTTAATTGAGCAGAGAAAAAAACAGTGGATAAAGAAACCTCCAAGTTCTCTTTTCCAAAGCTCCTGTTAAGTAACACACAGAGCTTTCAGTAAATTTTTACATCTAGATCTCAGCTAATCTCAAAATCTTATCTTCCTAGACATAATAGATTTTCTTATCTACATATTGTTCTTGTGCACCATTGTTCCAATTCTTATTAGAAAAATGAGGGGCAGCTATAAGGGCACCTGACAGAATTAAAACTACAAGCTGCAGCTTTCTTCAGCTGTATTTTCACTTAGCACATTTAAAAAATCTCTTAGTGAAAAGAAAATGTCCCTCATTAATTTGATAACTTCTTAATATAGAACTATGTTCTGTTATAGCAGGCTCTGCTAATTTTCATACAGTTTTTTTTTCCTCAGACTACTGGAAATGATTAAGTAGTTACTGGTAGTTTAAATGGATTTTCCAACATTGTTTAATTTGAAATTTTATGGTATTTTTTACACAACTCTGCCCATAGCCAGTATTAAGTAGCAATTTTCCATCTGGATAGGGTGACATGTCATCCAAATGGTACTGGTGTTTACTCTAAGGCTCTCTAAACATCTGTCTTGCAGAGAAATAAGTATTCTTTCTGCTCTAAACAGAAATTACTTCTGAATTTTCTGTACTATAAAACATTATTTTCAGATTAGCAGCAGACAATCCAGGCATTACTCCTTGAGGAGAGGTTATGACATAGATATCATGGGACAATAAAGCCTAATTGTAAGGATAAAAAGCTTAAAGTCTAAGCCCCTCTGTGTTGGATTGGTCTGCAAAGAAAAGTCTTGGTTTAGATAATGTCTTTGTTCCTGTGTCATTCCTATTAACCCACTGCCTAATAGCGAATTGTTCAATGTTTCATTTTTGGTTCTGGTCTTCTGGATCCCAATTCTGATTTTCTGGGGTTGACAGAGCACTGGAACATGCTACCCAGAGACATTGTGGAGTCTCCTCTGGAGATATTCAAACCCCACCTGGGCACAGCCCTGTGCACTCTGCTCTAGGTGAACCTGCTGTAGCAGCAGGGTTGAGCTAGAGGGACAAGGTCCATTCCGACCCCTACCATTCTATAGTTCTGTGATACCCAAGGAGGTGATCAGTGCCTGCAGCAGTGAATGTTGAAGGCTGCTCCCTTTCTCTCCACAAAGTCCATCTTGGTTTTGCATCTGTCTTGGCAGTGCACCAGACTTGATCTCTTTTCTACAGCTGGTGGTTCCTGACCAGCACAGAGAGGAGGTTTGTTGGCTGCATTGAAAGTCAAGTTTCACCATGGCAATGAGCCAGCATGGAGTTCAGCTGGAGCTAGCTTCAACAGGAGAATCTTGATGAGTACAACTAGCTTAGATTTATATGAAGCAGAACAATCACAAGATGGTGTTAAAACCAGCTTACATTTCATCATATGTAAGCATGTGAGAAGGAGAGGAAAGACAGTTCATTCTCATTGTGGAAAGGGCAGTGGTGCTGCAAATAAACCCATTCTTTTCACATAGGAAATACTTAGTCATGAAAAACTATAGCAATGCAAATTATTAATTATTAATTAATTATTTTCAATTAATTAATAATCCATGCAGTCCCACTCCCTGCCATTACAGGATTGTTGGCTAAGCAGTTAGTGACATTCCCTTAATCACTGTTTACCAAAGCTATGCATATGTAAGTCTTCCTTTTCTTGTCTAATAAATCAGTCTCTCTAGTCCCTTCATCCTTTTAATTGCATTTCTCTGAAGGAAGTTAGTGGCACTAATGGTAAAGCAGCCTTAAATTTTCCACAGTTCTTGCCATCAGTAAAAGTTTTGTGATTCATAACCCATACAACACAACCATTTCACAAAAATAAGCTAAACAGACCAAATGGGTTTTGTTTGATGCACTGCTAACTGTGTCTCAGTTTTCATTATGCCTCTTTATTATCACTTTTCAAGACTTGGAACAAAAGTTTCCAGCTTTAGCTGAGTATTTCAGGTACCTCACCTTGCCCTCCACTGCTGTGCAAACTTCAGCCAGCACTACCTTTGGATGCACTGTGCCTTGAGGGTGTAGTGGATTGAGAGAAATAAGCTTCATATGAGCCCTCTGTTCATATAAACACAGGGGGAAGGGTTGATAGCTTTGAGGCTGTGCAAAAAGGACTGTACATAAAACACCATGGGTTTGAATGAGCAGGAGCAGACCTTGCTTGTTAAAACCATAAGGATTCTGTCTTAGAAGAAGATTTTAGAAGAAAAAACTCTTTAGAAGAAAAACTAGATATATTTTGGACTTGACATGTGCCAAGGTCCTTTATCTCACATAGTACTCATCTCTCATGTTTAATAGTATAAACTTGATAGGCATCCAGACTTTGAAAGATAATGCTGCTAAAGAGGTGAACCACAAAAGCTTGCATGGCAGCCAAGGCTATATCTACATATTTTCAATCATACATATCTTTTTTTTTTGCACAGAACTTGCCATATCCCTGCTAGTCTCTTGAGATTTAATGCTAATAAATATAATACACCTCAGTGTACTTGAGAATATTTCAGTAAGTAAATTGTCTCTCTTGCAGTGGCAACAGTTACACCACTTTGGAGGTTTTGATGTCCCTCCACTGGTAGGTAGCTCCTCACAAAATTAAATCCACTGGAGGTGGTGTTCCTGTCTCAGTTAATGCCTACTGATGGAAAAGCAGCTGTCCAAGTTTAAGGTCAGAGCCATCCACTAGACTTAAACCAGATGCTCTCTGTTAACCCCTCTTCCTTCCCGAGGGGGAAGAGAAAGGGAATAAGGGAGATAGTTTTATGGATTAGAAAGGAAAACTAAAACAGCTTTAATGAAAATAATAATTAAAAAAAAGGAATATATGCAAATCTATACAAATTTTGAACCCAATCCCTCAACGTGCAACACAAGATCCAGCAGTGGCCCTGGTCTGCACACCAACCCTTGACTCTAAATGTCAAGCATTAGCACTGCTGGAAGCAGAGACTGTGAAAATCTGCTGTTAACTTCAGAAAGTGCAGTTACTTCGAAGTCGTTATGCTGAGAAGTATATTACTGAACAGAAATTTTCTGTTTTAACTCAAACCAGGACAGCAGCACAGAGCAGATAAAATTACTCCAACAGTTGGTAGTAAGTGTTAATTGCCTGAATCTCTCTGAGACCACAGAAGTACAGTCTGTTGCATGACCCAGTTCTTATGTCAAGTAATTAAAGACAAATTTAGGGCAAACTTTTCGACATGCATAGCACAGATCTTGAAGAAGTTTAAGTACTTTAGCTTTCTGGTTGGATTTTTATTATTGTGGTAGATCAAGCTTTAGAGGCATGGATGCAGTCCTCAAAGGCTTGAGTTTTAGAAAAATAAAATAATATTTTTAAATACAAAATACTATTTTGCTCTGAATCTGGTCTGTTTGACTTAAACCCATCTCCAGTACTGATAATATTCCTGTATATTTTATAGACTGGCTACCTAAACTCTGTATGTTTGAGATGTTCCTTTAATTTCAGTGTGATGTCTCAGGCATGTAATTGCTCTGGAAGATCAGAGCCAATCTCTTCAGTGGTTTTCAGGACAAAGCCCTGAGAAAAGAGAGATCTCATGTATTTAAAACAATCAGTAAGTCAAAATGTAATGACAAGATCTTTTTATGTTTTACTTGAACAGAGAAACCATTTCTTCACACAGTGTGAATTACTGAGCTCTTACAGAAAATTATGGTGAAAGACTCTGAGATGAGAATCAATAGATGAACTCTTTTGCAGCATAACAAACATGCAGAAATTGAAGTGTTGGGTATAATGTTCCTTATGTAATCACTAAGTAGGATCATCATGAAGTATTAATATGTTAGTCAATAAAATAAGTCTAGATAAGGTCAGACACCTTAGGTGTTATCTCATCAGCAATAATTGCTGTTATAACATGAGTTTATGAACAGCATGAAACATCCTGTGTTGTTAGCAAAGACTTTGGCAAGTATCAGGCTGTTTGATGTTGATAGTAAAGTGAAGCAAAAAGTAAGCAAGACCTAACTGACAGATGTGATCATAGCCCTGCACCTGGAACTAGAGCCTCTTCCCAAAGTACTTCTGTTTTGCTACTTTTGCAAGTTGAATGTTGCAAAGAGACCAGAGACGATTCACCTCTTGTCATCTTAGGATCCTCCATCCTTTATGGGCTCTTTAGGAGGTCATTACACTACTTTCCAGAGGCCAGGACTTAGAGATGGTTGTTCAAAGAAGAGAACCTGGATAGGTCACCTTGGCTGGCACGAGCAACTAAATGTCCTTGCTGTGTGCTGTTATTTCTTGTGTTCATTCAGCAAGTCATATATGCTAAGTAGCAACTCATCCTCTTTTTAGTTAGCCTAACCTTAGGCCAGGACCTAGACTTAACACAATTGACAATGCTTTTAAGTACAATGTCAGTACACATGAGAGCACGACACTACCTGCAACTCTCTTGCAGTCCATTGCAAGTACTATAGATGCCAGCTGCAAAAAGTTAGACTTGTTATGAAATTGATTCTTTATTTTTTATTGATTAAATTGTCTGCAAAAGCTGATAGATGCTAGTGCTGAGAGAATACTCTTACATCAGCAGCAAGATTTTCTAATATTGGAGAGGTTTAGACTTTTATCAACTGGGATATTTTTCTTGAAAAAGAGAACTCGTGTAAATACTGGAAAGAAGCAGTGAATAGAGAGAGATACTGACTCAAAATGTTATACTTTATTTTTCTGCTTGTTGACATGCCTTAAAAAACTCTAAAATATGCCAAAATCCTTCCAGTGATTTCTTCACTTGACTGTATTAGGATCTGATGAACTCTGATCAGTCAATAATCCACTGAAAGGTAATTTTCAGTAGAAGGTTATTTGCAACTCAAATTCATACACGAGATTATGTACTAATCATTCAAGAAAATTCATATATTGACTTGAAACTTCATTGACTCCAAGAATAGGTTTGACAAAGGCTTGGTCGTGCAAGGGAGAGCATTGGCATTGTCCTAGTTTCACTGGGCTAGAAACATAGGTCTGCCATGGTCTTGGCTTGAATTGACTACAGGAGTATCCCTGATTATGGGATGTCATGTTCAGTATAAAGGGGGAAGTTTGCTATGGGGGTCTTTAGACTCTGCTCCTGTTCCTTAGGGCTGCCTCCTGTTTATTGTGACCACCTACAGGTGATGGGCTGAGTATAACTGTTTGCTTTCCATTGGCATTGATAATAGCCTGGGTGTTTCATTAAATCAGTTTTCATTTCAAACTCTGAGTCTCCTCTTTTCACCATCTCTCTTCTTAGCCAGGGAGGGGTCACTGGGTGGCAGAGTGACTCTTTACTCCTGGATATGGGCTAAACACAGAGAGGGTCCATCCAGGCACAGGGGTCTCTGAACACTGAATGCACTGAAGTTCTTAGGAAACTGGAAGTAGGATAGTCTGTCCTTTCTATTTATATACCATCTACTAGATATCAAAGTGAACAGTGTTGTATAAAGAAACATCATTCAGTGTCCTGGCAACTCTGAATATAAAAACTTAGTCATTTTAACTGTCTATAAGAAAAAACCTCAGTTTTGTAACATGGCAAAATTCCTAAAACGAGTTTATTAATATTTCCTTTTTAAGATACAATTTTGTAATTGGCTGCAGACTGAAGACAAAAAAGTAAGGTTTCAGTTTTTAAACTATATGACCTAATTAGTCAGGAAGTTTAAACTAAGCTCATCAGCTGCCTCTTTCAGAACAATGAATGCTTCTTGATTGCATTGTGTTTCCTAAGTATTAATGTTGAGTGGGGGATATTTGTGTTCAGCAGAAACTGGGATCTAAATTCTTATCTTCTGCATGAGAACAACAAATGGAAAAGAATAGTTAACCTAAGCAATCAAGTTTATTATTGTAGGTAATGAGTTTCTTTGGATGAGAGGGAGGTCAGCCTGCCTTTCAAAGGGGTGGATCAACCTCCTTCAGTACCACTGGTAACAAAAACTCTCTGACACCTCTGCAGAGCCAAAGAACTTTCCCAAACAATGCTTAGATTTGGTTCATGGACTTTCATAGGCCAGGATCCATTCCTCACAGGTGATTTCATGCAGCCTGTTTTGAATGGTAAGAACTTAATGTTGTGTAACAATGAACTATGGGCTGTGTTCTGCCCAATGCCTTTAGTACCAGAGATCAGTCACAAGCCTTTCACTAATCTTGTTCCACCCAGAGATCCCATTTGATTGCCTAGATTTACCTGCACTCTTCCTCTACTCCTGTGACTCCTTTTTTCCCAACATTTGTTTCAATAAATCTGTTCTGTCCATCATTAAGATACTTCAGGAATTTCAAGGAAGTCTTCGAATGAAAAATAAAAGTCACAGGAAAAAAGCCCATCAGAAGATAGGACGTTGGCTCATGAATTCCTTATGCTGCTGATTGCTAAGGGATTGGAAGGTTTAACAAAGAATAATGTTAAACCATTACCTTCTTCTGGAACTTGTTCTGAACTGTGCAGTGGCTACAGGGACTAATGGCTCTGTACCCATACAGCTGGTTTTTTGTTCTTATAGGAACAACCAGCTAAATACCCGTGGGAGAGATATCATTGTTCTTTTTCACTGAGTGGCCTAGGAATTTTTATTACTTGCTGGCATCGTGAATGATAGCAAAGTTTATACTCCAGTGTATGAAAATCAATCTTGCTGATTAGCATGATTATTGTGGGGTTTTTCCTGCAGTAATTATCCGTCATTAATGAAAGAGGAAAGCAGGAAATGTTCACATCCTGTTGTACAATAGACTAATTTGCAAAATCTGTTACGAAGGAGCTGCAGTAATATAAAACATCACTCCCAAATATGATAAGATTAAATATTGATGTTTTCTTTTTGACAACAGGTTCTTAAAGAACACCAAAAGATCCATCAATGCAAGCACATGCACATATAAAAATAGGCATACACTGCCCAATCTTAAAAATGTAATAAAATTTCCAGCTAAATATATTTTCCTAGTGTCACATATGATTTGGTAGAGAAAATATTAAAATATAAAGTGGTAAAATTACATCTATTCCAGTTTATGTTTGTGAACTTGTGCATAACAGCTTATAAGAACCTAACTGGAAAAGTACATAACATTGATCTTCTTTTACTGAGATCTGTGGGATGTTGTATCTGGCATTTTTTGTTACAGAATTAAAATTTTATTCCTAATTTAAAAAATTCCTCTTTTTGTTATAGCAGTCATGATATTAAATTCCAGATATTATTCCTGTGTCAGTTACTGAAATCAAGAAGAATGCTTTTTCATAACCTTGGGTTGTAATCTTCACTGTTGAGTTTTTCCATTACAGCTGCTTCCAAGTCATTCATTGTTACATGCTAATTTTATGTTTTAAACCACAAATGTAACTGAAAAAAATTGGCTTTTCAAAATACTTATCTTTTGAAACTTGATATTGTAATGATCAATCGGTGCTCATGCTAGCAGATCTACTCTCAAAGTAGTATTTTTTTTCACTAGTCCAGTGACCTTAATTTACCTTTTATTTTCTTTTTACAGGAACCCAGAATCACAGGAAGCTAGACCAGAGTTGTAAACTGCTAACAAGAAACAGTAATTCATGTTAGGTATCTAACCATTTGTAGAGACTGAATGTTGTCAATATTTAGCTCCAACCTGGGTTTATCAAAAAGTTTCTTCCATTTTACTCACCAGTTTTGGATGCCTTTCTTCTGTCAGATCCCTTGCTTTTTCCAATATACACACACTTTAATTCATGAGTGAGTTTTTCCAGGAACTGGAGCCCACTGAATTACCATTTCTCATCTCATAGAGCAATTTTTCTGTTCTACAGCCTTCCTCTGCTCTACGTAATACAGAAGCATGCTTCCAGAAGAGAAAATGCCTCTTTGAGCAGAGAACTGTGGATTGACCTTAGCCTAGAAATGAGCAGACAGCAAACTTTAGCTTACTCTGTAAGTCTCTACTCCAGCAGCAAAAGTAATCAGGCTGGGCTACTGACAGTCTGCTTTGGCAAAACCTAGCTCCTTCCTAAGGGTTTTGTCTTAGAGGCTTCTAACAGACCATAGTGAAATTTTCAGCATCCTGGTCTTGGGTGTGTAACAGATGATTTCTCATTGCTCATCTAGTCTTATAGATGCTCTGTAGCAGGTCTTCTCTGTTTCCTTATCTTTGTTGGTTTTTTCTCCTCCCTTTCTACGTTGCTCGAACCACCTCAGTTACTTTGCTCTNGTGTTTCCTTATCTTTGTTGTTTTTTTCTCCTCCCTTTCCACGTTGCTCTTCATGACTGTTTCTGAACCACCTCAGTTACTTTGCTCTCCTTACCTTCCTCTGTTGCTGTGTTTCTCCCTTTCTGTTTCTTTATTATATCATCTCTTATCCTTTGTGACTGCTTCATCACAGAGCAACTCAAGTTCATGTCAATTAAGTAATTATAAACTGCTCCCAAAGACAGGAACAAGTGTAACAAGCAAAGGAGAAAATAACAAATCCAACTTTCCTATTATTGCAACTCTCACGATCTTCTGTTTGCAATCACTTGCCTTGTCAGATCAAAGTTTGTAGTCTAAACTCAAGGCAGAAACCATTTTTCACTTTCTGGAAGCTGTTATGCCATCCCGTTGCACTCTGTAAATATTGGTGCACATTGTGAAATATAATTGATCATTTTGTAAGATGCAATGTTCATCTGTTCAGCTAAACAGTGAGTAAAGGGTCATGAATTGTATGTGAGGGGTACTGTGCACTTCCTAAAATGGTGTTTCTTTAGAATGCTGCATAGTGGGTAACTGAGGTAATTAATCATGCTAGAAAATTTCAGCTAATAGCAATATCAGTCTTATGCATTTTGCACATGGAAATCTCGCTGACAACACTGCCAGGAATAGTGGAGGAAAAAAGCAGTGGGAAAGGAACTGGTTTTTCTTAGGAGCTGCCCAATCCAGCAGCCTGTTAGAGGTGCAATGGCTACAGCTCCACTCCAGCCAGGAACACGGCTGACCATGGAGTCCCAACACATCCACAAACCCATATGCACCACATGCAGACTGTACACTCCACTTGTCCAGGCACACCAGCTAGCACAGGCAGTAAGCACAGCACTTGGGCAAGCACAGGCTGCACCTGTGGCCTCTTCTACTTCCCCTCTTCAGTCCATCAGGATGAAAAACTCATCATGGAAATGTGCACATCTATGACATGGATCCCACAGTTGAGCCCAAGGCCTCATGGTCAGCCCAGCAGCTGCCTTCGTCCCTCCAGTAATCAACTGGCAGGTTCATTGGTCACTCCAGCATCCATCCTCCACTTCTGCAATTCCATCACAAGCAATCCCTCTCAGACCACCTGAAGACAAATGTCTTGGATGGTAGATGGACTACTTGAACACAGGCTTTAGTGGTTTTGAGTATGTGGGCAAGACAGGCTGGGTGTGAATGACTGAAATTGGTTTTGGTTTAAAATTAAATCACCTTTTCCTGTAATGCCTCAGGCTGAGCTTTGCTGTGGTTCTGTTGCTACAGCATTGGAACAATATTTCCTACTGTCTGGTTGAGATGTCATCTTGCTTAGCCTATTGGCTGCTGTGTATCCCCATTACTAGGCACCCTAGAAATTATCTTAAGAACTTAAATGCTTAGCTTCAATTCATGGATTTCATCAGGTGCTTGACAGTTTTGTGTGGTAACATGTTGTGCTATCACACCTAAATCTTCTTGTGAATCTGGCTGGGTTTCAGACACAATTCATTTATTAGGAAGGATCAGTTCTAGAAACTCTGCCTGATGTTTAAATTAGAATTTGTTGGTACATTTAGTAGGCAGTCATCACTACTGCATTTGACTGTTAAAGGGCTCACAGACTTCCTAAATAATCTCCCAACAAATACTGCATTTACACAATAATGCTTATACCAAGGGCTTTGAAAATTCCCCATCCAGCCAGTTGTTGTCTTTTGCTCTATTTACTGAAGTTGAACTGTTTCCATTGTACTATTAAATGACAAGCAGACACGGATTCTGACAGTCTTAGAAAAGCTGAATTACTATCAGATAGAGAGGAGTTTGGTCTGAGGAAGAACAGCAGGATTTAGTCAAGCAGCTGAAGGTGAATTTAAAGAAATACAATTACTGAGCAATCAGAGTGCATGGTTGTAGTCAGACCTGGGGGGAGGAAGCCTTGAGGTTGTGTACATATTGCTATTTGTAACCACCCTTCATACACCAGGTGGTACATTCTTCTTCCCTAACAAAAATGTTTCTCTCCAGTACAAATAAGAGCAATTTTCCTTTTCTCGTTTATTCTGTGATGTTGGGCTATAATGTACAGCTGCAACAACAACAGCTGAAAGTATCATAAGAAACTAAGCATGAAGAGCAGTATACAGGTGACTTCTAAACCTACAGAGGTGAAGCACTGAAAGGGCCAAAGAGCTCTATCTTCTTTAGCACCAGGCACATATTGAGACATGTCTGGCAGAGCATCTAAAGGTAGAGATTTAAATACACAAAATGCCTTGCAATGTGATGTAAATGTTTATATTTCCTTCTCCCTCTCCTCCAGGAGTATTTTCCTCATCCTTAGAATAATATTGTACCTCTTGTACCCCCTCACTGGCTCCACACAGGACTTTCTGGTGAATGGCGTACTTAGTTTCTGAAGTGAACATGTAAAGTGTATGTGAAGGTCTAAGGTTTAGGGCAGTGTTCTTGGAAGTAAAAAGCCATTACATAACAAAAGATGGAGCCTTAGGGTGACTACTCCACATCTGCCCTAACACTAGGAAAGACTGATGGATGCTCAAGTCTGGGGGAGGTGAAAGAGAGCCATTATTTATTTATTTATTTATTTATGGGTTTCCTACTGCATACATTTGTCATCTCCTTGCTCAACAAGGTGCTGCAAACCCCATTCTGTATAGAGTATACAGCTATGAAAATTCTGTTTCCTCTGATCTTTTCCAAAACAAGCTTTCCTCTCCCTCCTCCTGATAAATGCTCACTACATCAGTCTCCACTTGCAGGAACACTTCATATGGAAGAAATAGACAATTCATCCCTACCTGCACATTTTCACAACTGCAGGTCCTGTAGCAGAGCCAGTTCTTCCTGTACTTGCAGACTTCATTTTTCAGCAGTCACAAAGATTATGTTTTTTCCATGTTTATATTTTAAGAGACTTGAAAAAATGTTTATGAATGCCTACTACCCGTGAGCCAAACCCAATCAATATTCGTATTTCCAACTGTAAGTCACAGCAGGTCTCTTCAGTTTCAGGTTATTTGACTTTATTGTATTTTATTTCCCCTGTAAAAGGAAATTCAGAGGTCTTTTCAGTATATACTCCTATATAAACATATTCAACATATATACATATATACTTCTTTTATGATATGACTTGTCAAATTCTCACTCCACTCAAATCAATGACAAAAGTCTACTGAGTTTAAGTCCAGAATTTCATCCACAATTACAGAAAACAAAGCTCTTTCCAGCCTGTGGTTCCAGAAAAGGAACAACCCCTTTTAGCAACAAACGTGGTTAAAGTACTGTAATTTATTTGGGAGACAGAATTAAAGACATTTTTTGCCATCTGGAGGAAGCATTCTGTAACCATGGATTTCTTTTGCAAATACAAAAGGTGGCATCCTGGATATGTAAGCAGACAAGATTTGTTTTTCAGACACAATGGCTTTACTTGAGCATTTGACAAAGCCAAATATAACAAGATGTTCTATTCACAGCCTAACTAACCTGGTAGGTAGGTTTGTATACTAAAATTGGGAGTAATCCAGGTTGTTTTCTTTTTCAAAGTCCTAATTTTCCCCTCACAAAACTGCTGAAGGAGGGATGTGGTCATTTTCTGTTTACAACCTTTTTCTCTGACTCTCTCCTTAATTATAGAGCTCTTTTCCAAATTTTACCAGCTACTGCTCTAAAAGAATATAAGTAAGCCAATTTGAGAAGATATTCAGGATGATGGAATCAGAAAACACACATGGGTTCTGGGAAAGAAAAAAATCTTCCTGTTAGGAAGTAGTGAGATTGTGTTTTAAAAGCAGGTTAGGGTAGATTCATTTTTCTTTTGTATCAGAGCTCTCCTGCAACCATTACAATAAAATCACTAAGTGTGTAAAGGATAACTGGATGAAGTCTGGGGGTAAAATCAAATAACAGTGACAAGTTAATATACACGAAGGGATGATCCACACCCAGTAAGTCATCAAGTAACTCTAATTTAAAGCTGAAAAGTGAAAGGACTAGCATCAGGTACAGGGTAAACAGACTGCTGCATGCAGAGCTCTTAGACCTGAAACTGCACTTTGGGTGAGAGTGCAACACATCCTCAGCTTCTGTTCTGTCTTGTCTCAGGTGTATGCTTTTGCTGGAGTCCCCAGGTGCAGTACAATGTACAACCACAGCTGGTATTGATCTTCAGGTTATTACTCTCTGTTTTCTTGTGTGGGTATTAGAGAGGGGGTTTGATGGACTGAAGAGGAAGAAAAAGAGCAAATCTGGCTGGGAAAATGTTAATTGTCTTAGATGGGAATTACCATTGTTATTTATTTATACTTCTAAGAGCCTCAGCCTATTTTTTTTTTTGTTCCAGAGGTACACTCTCAGCATAACAGATGAAACTGAGACCAAGTGGAGTAATTTCCTACTTGCTCCAGAATTTGCTACGTTTTATCTGACCCCGTGACTTTGCATTTTGGATATCTGTGGCAAATGTACTCAATGAAAAGTAAGTACTTTTTAAAAATCTATTATTTGTAACTTCCCTGCCCCCTACTTGGCCAGATCCCCTGTTATAGAGCATCTTGAGGGGGTTTGTGCTGCAGCTTCAATATACACAGGCAAAATGAGATTCATGTTCCCTGTGAAGTTGATGGAGATATTTTGGATCTAGCCTCTGATCTTATCTGTTTTATTTTGCAAGGGAAAGCTATTTGGCTCACTTCTTAAAAAAGACTAGGAACTGAAAAATTTCCAGAAAAAAATTATACTGATGGTCCATAAGTAAAGTGTGCTAGGCTATTTCAGTGCTCTGAAACATGTATTCTGATGTTTTAGAGCAAAACTATCTTAATTTGATATTTACAAATACCTGCAGGGTGGGGGTCAAGTAGAAGGCGCCAGGCTCTTTCCAGTGGTGCCTGGGATAGGATGAGAGGTAATGGTAGGAAGGTGAAACATGGGAAGTTCCACCAAAACATGAGGAAAAACTTCCCTGTGAGAGTGACAGAGCCTGGAACAGGCTGCCCAGAGAGGTTGTGGAGTCTCCTCTGGAGACTTTCCAGCCCCACCTGGATCTGTGTGGCCTGCCTTGGGTGTTCCTGCATTGGCAGTGGGGTTGGACTCAATGATCTCCAGAGGTCCCTTCCAACCCCTACCATTCTATGCTGGCAAAATGTGCCCTGTGACTATGGGACCTGACACAGGACTNTGTGACTATGGGAGCTGACACAGGACTGAGGTTTGGGAAACAGCTTTTTCTTACGTGGGCACCAGAGGGGTTTGACTGAATAATTAGTAATCTGGGAAAGCAACTAGAGGGCTGCTGAAATAGCTGGAGGGAAAAGGTGGTGAAGAGTGTAGATCTAAGAGAAAGATTTGAAAGAAGTTGTTGTAATTCAAAGGAGATTACTGTAATAAGAAAGTTGCCTGAGGAAGATGGTGTAAGAAATACTGACCTATGATCAGACTAGTCCTCTGCTTCAATGTTCTTTTTCACTTTATTTTAAATTGTTTTCTTGCTTCTCTGGAACACATCCCATTTACCCCTGTTCTTTTTATAAAAGGCATGCTCCAAAGGTGGGCACGCATTCCATCTGGGCAGCAGCAGTCATTCTGGTAGTGGTATCAGATACTTTCTGATTGTACTCAGTGTTCAGCTGTCTGTATGTAATCCCTGTAAATCAAAGTGTTATTCTGGAAGCTCACAGTTCATTCTCCACTATGATCTCTCTCAGACTCATTTTTTCCTGGGTTTCATATTGGAAGCTCAGCCTGTACACTTTGCTCCCAGTTGTGTTGCTTTACACAGATGAGACAGAAGCATATGTGTTGTGCCTGATCTACAAAGTGATCCAGCTTGCTACATTAGTGACCTGTATTCTCATAACATTTGCCACTTCCTCATTCTTTGTCAAGAGCAAATTCTGTCAGTAATGATTTTATATCTTCTATGTCACTGGCAAACTTTAAATAATGCACAAGCAAGAACAGATCTCCATGGGCCTCTAGTAAAACCAAAAGAGTAGATGGTTCTTCATTCAGAATGACATTCTGAGACAGAAATCCATTTTCAATATGCCATGTTGGTTTTGTATCATTCTGGCTTCAGATTTAAAGTCCAGGAAAGTCAAAGTGCATGACCAGAGCTTTCACTTTTAACAATGAAATTTGTGATTCTTTTCATCATATTAATTTGACAAAATCTTTAATCATAAGCATCTGGTGATGTTTTTATTTAAATGACCCTCCTCTAATAGCAGTGCCTTAATGACTAATTGGTGCCACTACATGATGAGAACTTGATTAACTGGAAGCTAAGTACCAGTCATTAAGGCTGCTTTTTCAGGTCTCTGTGTAGGGATTTAGATGCCTTTCCTGAGCATTTGGATGAAAATATTTATTAATTTGCATATGCAACTACTAAGTATTATAGCTCAGCCAAATCACAAGGAACTAGCCCCTTACAAGGACTTAGATATCTAGATGTCACCTCAGACACTTGCATTTAAAATCCAGACTCCCACAATCCACTCTATGTGCTGACAGCTCACTCTGGAGGGTCCTGATTTTCTTTGATGTCTAAGCTTTTACCAATAAGGATATCTGGGGTACTGAACATGTACTGGTGACCCCACACAAAGCCATGAGTGACATAACAGAAGTGATTTGTTCTATGTTTAGATCATCTCTCATGCTTGTCCTAGTAGTATTTCCAAATCTTGGTTAATGGTTTGAAATCCAATAGAGGCAGGTGACTCTTTTACCCAATCCTTAGAGAAACAAGACCCCTTTATCAAGGGGGAGTCCCAAACTCCCTTTCACAGCCCTTATTCTATTCAGATTGCACAATCATAAATAAAACTTTACATTTGTTCCTTAGCTGGATTCAGAGCTCCAGAAGATGTCTTTGACCACATGGGTCCAGAAGCTGAGGCATCTTTTGCAGTTAGGTGGTTGTTTTCCTGTGTTCCACATAGTGTCAAGATCTCTCTGAAATGCTTGTAAGAGTGGTTGTCTTAGACTTGCATGTCTGTTTCTCTTCTCTCACCTCTTCTAAACAGGCACCTGCCACTGTGTTGAATTTACAGTGTCAGCACCAGAGCATCCTTCACTGTAACGTAGTTGGACAGCTTCAAGGTGTGCAAGTATGCCTTGTCTTTCCTAGTAGGAGACTAAATGACATACAGATAGGCTACTTAAGCAAAGGGAGTATAAATAACTCCTTCAGCAACCACAGAGCCCTACAGCTTAGACTTTTAGATTATTTTGTACAGATAGATGTCAGCTTTCCACCTAGAGAGATGATCTGGTGAAGGCACTTTTTCCTGATTTTTATGATGGGAAATATATGTATTTAGATGATTATTACCCAAATGTTTGAATTTATTTGACATTTCATAGCCTTGGCCTTACAGTGATTTTCCTTCCTTTCTGAATCTGTCCCTCCTTATTTAACTGCCAGAGGAATGCAGTTGACATCTAAGTTTCCGTGATGTATCATAAATGTTCTGATTTAGCACTTGCTGTTTCACCTGATGGGATCAATCCACCCTTTCCACACACACAGTGTAACACTTCTTTCAATTAGCCCCTATCCACTGGAAGTTTAACTGTGCCAGCTTCAAGGTAGTATTTGCTGGTGGCTTCACTTGAGTAATACACAGCTGCAGTATGTTTGAACTGCTTTCTTTTACATCTATCTTTCTCATCACTAGATTACTTTTTCTGATTGAAAAATGAAACTGCTGTTACAAGGAATAGCAAGCAGTGCACCCTGCCTCTTTTTGTCATTCTGATTCCTTTGTTTGAAACAGACCTTGGATCTTATTCTGAGAACAGTTTCAAAGCTAAGCTCATATAATATGACTTTCTTATTTAAACATGAGGCAATAATTCTTCAGTTCAGACTATCCTATAGTGCTCTGCTCATATTACATTACCAAGATGAGGACTGCACCTGAAAAATAACAATAATAAAAAAAAGACTCAAGCCAAAAGACCATTTTACATATGTTAACTTCCTGGGGGGAGGAAATTGTAGTTGTTTTTGAGCACATTACCTTTTTGCTGTCCTTTACAGTACACTATAGAATGTTTGACAAATTTCTTTGCCTGTCATGAACAGCCAGCAATTCCTCTGGTCTTAAAAGGAGTAATCATTGACAATCAAATAACCACTCACATACCCTGGCCAACAGACACAACACATAAATAAATTAAAGCATTTTTGTTTAATCTTAAATTAGTAATTAGAATTTTTCTCTTTTTTTGCATAAATTATTCCTTCTCCTCCCCAGAACACCTAATTTCTAGAGTAACATATTAGCATGGACATATAATAGCATATGAGATGATTCTTTTTCTCAGCAGTGGAATAAAGGGAGAACAATTTGCAATCACTCTATAATTTGATGGAGAACTTAAAATACAATGCAAATTCAATGTATACATCTTCCCTTCTCTTTCTCTTTGGCAAAAACGGAGTATGGGAGCAGTATCATGTTAACTGACATTAATATCCCTCTAGAATAAGCATGTCAGGAAAGCTCTGTAAAGGATCAGGCTTCCTGCAGGTCAACAGGAGGACATAGGAGCACCCATTCCATCACAAAATAAACACCTAAAATAAATAGCATTCTTCTTTGCTATAGGAAGTCTGTATATATATGGGATGCTTTTATCTTCCTTCTGGATATTTCTACTTGGAAACAGTAGCTCTGGAAAGACTCTATATAACCACTTTAAACTTGATACCCAAAATACATTAAATGAATCCAGTTCAAAGGATAATCCAAACAAACATTTATAAAGAATCTTGCTGATCACTTCAATACAAATAAGTCTAAAGACATAAATATCACCAACTAAGGGAAGGATTCACAATGGAATGTTACAAGTTTCTTTGGTTTTAAATTGCCTCATCTTAACACTATAAACAAAACGTCTAGTTCCAGACAGAAGCCCTATAAATAGTTCTAGAAAACCAAGGAAGAGTCTGAAGGTCTAGATTATGGGATGCAAGAAGCCTCTACTCCTCCTTGTCTGGTCATTTGAATAGGTAGGCTCTATTATCACATGCTAAAACAGACTCTGCAGAAGACTTGGAATGGAAACAATGGATGGAAACATAGATGGATTAAGGATTTATAATTAGCAGTTAGATGGAGCTTTAAAATACTTCTGTAGTATCTGAATGTGAGAACTAATGAAGTGGAAGGATTCACTCCATCCAAGGCACCTAAACTGGAATGTTATTCCTAGATCCCTTGACTGTCAGGGAGAGAGAGGCACTCTAAATGGAGATGAAGCTTGTCTGATTCACCCCTCTGGGGATGGTCTCTCTCTATTTTGGCTTGGGATTTTCCAGTTAATTGCCCACTAACAAGATAGAGGGTTTGAGGAATTCAAGCTCTATAATGGATATCAGCTTTTCAGTCCTTTGAACATTTACCTTTTCACGTGCTATCCCTTGTTAGTTTGCTTGGGTTTGTGCATTTAATATGTTCTGTCTTTTGTACACATTAGTGTACATAAGTATAGCCATTAAACAAAGCATCTGTTATGTGGCTTCCATTATCTGAATGATAACTGGTTTAGAGGAAAGGCTAAGACATTTGGGTTGGAAAAGAGAAGGCACCAGGAAGACCTCTTTGAGGCCTTTCAATACTAAAAGAGGGCTTATAAGAAAGATGAGGACAATCTTTTTAACAGGGCCTGTTTTGACAGGACAAGGCATAATGATTTTAAACTTAAAGAGGGTAGAAACAGACTAGGTATTAAGGAAGAAATTCTTTCCTGTGACGGTGGTGGAACGCTGGAATGGGTTGCCCAGAGAGGTGATAGAGGCCCCATTCCTGGAAGCATTCAAGGTCAGGTTGGACAGAGCTCTGAGCAGCCTCATCTGGTTGGAGATCTCCTTGCTGACTGCAGGGAGGTTGGACTGGATGACCTTTAAAGATCTCTTCCAATCCAAACTATCCTATATTTCTATGACAGATGCCAAGAAAAATATTCTTCTCAGTACTGCCTGGCTATTACTTGTTCTCTTTCCCCCCAGAGGCAGTGTCTTCCAGCAAGTTATCACTATCCCTAGCTGTCCTCCTAACTTTACATTCTTCAGTTATAGTAAATATTTTGATTATTTATGTATAATGTAATTTATGAATATGATTGTTCTGAATACTCAGCATAATGGTTATTGGCCAAGGAATAGATTGCACCTTCAGTATTTGCACAGTATTTAGATATCATTTCTATTTCCCTCTGACTTAGGTCTTTGCTCTGTCACTTTTCATTTAACTATGCATGGTAACACGTTCATGCTCACAGGAGTGTCTACCATATGTTTAAATACTACTAAAAGTTCTCTATTTTATACTCTGTTTGGTTTGCCTGGCTTTCTCCAGTGAGAAGAAAGCAAACACCACTGATGCATATTATATATCCTCTCCTTCCAGAGTCAGAGGAACTTTAGTTTTAACAGGCAGTTAAGAACTTATTCATATGAGTTGTCCTCAGACTCAAAGCAAATTGACATAGTGGTTGGATTTCCTGAAGTTTATTTAATAAATAAACTTAATGTGCAGGAAGACAACAGCAAGCAGTTTAAAGTGATGGCAGATGTTCTCAGAGCCCCCCCCATAACAGCCAAGAGAAAAAGGTATCTTTAAATGAGGTGCTGCTGTGACAATTTTATATTTAAGTAAAAAGAAACATGAAGCTTGGAGTTATATTGTAGTCCTACAGTTTTCTGAATAAAGTAGGTTTGCACAATCTGAATGGAAGTTTGAGAATGGGCTGCTTAACTGGGGGGGTCTGGTTTAGCCAGTCACCTAAACATTGCCATGTCTCTTTTGAGGAGCCTTTGTTCATTCTGCAGAGCAAGTTTAAAATTTAAAATGCAGTTTACTATGAGAGACAAAAAAAAAAAAGAGGAGCTAAAAGATTATTCATGAGTTATCTTAGATCAGCATAAATTGCTAATAACCCTCTGTCCCCCCAGCCCTCAGACCCTATTATGTCAGGGCACAATACAAATCACCAGCATTCAAACCCAGTCAGGAAAATAGACCCTGTTCAGACTTAACCTCAGGTACAATGTCAACAACTGAAATATTTTTACTTAAGAGCTGTACAATTGGGAAAGATAATTCATAGCTTTAGAGATCCCATATATCCTGAAACTCACTTTCAATGTCATTTATCATCACATCTGAAGTGAGACATAGTCCCTGTCAGGCCATTGAGTAGAGGCCTCTTCAAAGAAGTGGAAGACGTTTTTTCCTTTGAGCAACTTCTCAGTTGCAGTATCTGAAGTATCATCTCTTTAGGAAACAATATCTTCACTGATTTTTTTTTTCTTCACTGGAAGTAGAGTTCAGCAGTTGCTGAATGTTTGTCTAAACTAAAAATGCCAGTGACCTAGGTGTAATATTTTTCATGCCTATTCATTCAGTTAAATCTTCCAACATTGAGCTTGCATAGCAGGAAAAAGATTTTATATTACTATGACTGATTATTTTAAAAGAATGTACCTGCTCAGAAGTGAAAGAATTGAGACTGTAAAAACTTTACATTAAAAAATCAAACTAGGGCATATGATCCTAAGAGCTCTATTGCAATACCTTCTCAAACCACTTGCAGTGTGTCTACATCTGCCTGAAACTTCTCAAGACTCAGACTTGCCTAAACTCATTTTAGGATTATAATAAAGTCACACACCCTTGAGCTAAAGTGTCCCCCTAGAAATGGGGAAGCCAGAGAATGGCAAGAGGAGTCCACAGTAGGTACAGGGATCTGTGAAAACTTAACTTTGCAGACATTTAGGTGGGAGTTGGACTCCACATTTACCTCATAGAATCTTTTCTGTATATGGTTTCCTTAAAATGATAAATTACATTCTAATGTAATTTTAATACTTTTATCTTTACTTCTGTCATGGAAGCTTTGGTTAATAAATTAGGCTCTGAAGTACAGACTGAGAAAGATCCCTTTTTTTTAATAGCAAAATTATGCTTTCCAGAGCAAGAACAGAGGTGCATTCACATGTACAACTGACATCTCCCATAATGATCCACAACCTGAAAAAAAAAAGAAAATAAATACTATGTTTACTGATAATGGATTCATTGGGATGTCTATCCTGCTGCCAACAGGCACAGGAAAAGGTTCTCTGGCTATATGTGCTGGCTACTCCTACTGTTGATGGAAGAACTGAAACATCTTTCAATAGCATCCCAGTGAAAGGAGATCTTTGTTCTGTGTTCTGGTAGGACTGCAAACATATTCTGAAACTCAAAGGTGAATGCTCTAGGAAGGCTTAGAAGAAGTTTGTTAACTGAGGAGGCTCCAACAGGGGAAGTTAGACTAAATGTGTCACTGTTACATTTATGAGTTCCAACGGCCCAGACATTATTAGGTTCCAAGAAATCTCAAAGTAATGCAGAATATGCAGGAAAATTATTTTTGCATGTACTTCATAAAAGCAGATTCATTGACCACGTAATTCTGTTTGAGTAAAATATTTAAAGTTTGAACTTTGCTTGCTAGGAATAAAGAATATTTCCATCATATAGCTTTCAAACGACCAGAAAAAGAAAAATATATGGAAAGTCTTAAGTTGTTCTTTAAGGCCCTAGGTATACATATTGCCTGCATATTATTATTCTAAATATCAGTGAAAATAAGAGCTTTCTCCTTTCTTTCTTCTCTCAATCTTATAAAAAATATTAACAGTGTGAATGGTTGAGAAAAAAAAAGGTGGATTTGAATTTGGTTGCATACCAGTTGTAACATATTTCAGCTCTCAGGGTGCTCACAGGAGTGCTCCACCTTGCCAAAATGTTGGGCAACAAGACAGAGACACGAGTATAACAATGAGCGTGTGAATGGACCTCCAAAACTGTCCAGGAGATCATTTCACCCCAGTTTGACCATGGTAGTGAGGATGATGACAAGCAGGCAGGTTAAACCAGGGAATTATCAATGGCCCTTTGAAGCACAGGAAGAGTCAGCTCAAAAAGAAACATAAAAAATAGGAAAATTTTAATGGTGGGAAGAGAGACTTTGGAGAGCAAAGAGCAGCAGCAAGGCTGGCATGGCACTGCCAGTTATAAACCTGTGTCACTGGGAGCTCTGCATGCACATGGCAGCATGGTCTGCCATGGGCACCCTCAGCAGTGAAAAAAAGATCAACCTTTTGAAAACTGAAGTCCATGGCGCCTTTCATCTCATCTGTCTTTCACAGATGGCCACATCCTGCAGCTCTTCATAGTTTTCACTCCCAGAGTTTGACAGGCCATCCTGTACAGAAAGCAAGTTTGAATTTTCCACATCAACCCTTCCAGCCACGGTAGTGCTCTGAAAAAGTAAATGATGGCAGCTGCCTGCTCTGCCTCTGGTTAACAATTTCTTTGTTCATCTAATGTAGTATGTAGCACATCCCTGAGATGCAGATGAAAGTGAAGCTGACAAATAGAATAGTCCTTCTGCTGATAATTATTCTACTTTGCATATCTCCCAAGCCATGAAAATTGCTGTTATTTGATGCAGTCTTTTAGTGATGTTTAGAATACATTTAGCAATTTAAAATTAGTAGTTCACAGACACAGTGAGGAAAAAGAAAACACTCTGAAAGAATTACAGTTGCTAATGTAATTAATTTAAACAAACAACATAATAATGACTCTTGTTTGGTACACCATAATCTCAGAAGGGGTATTTGCTGGACCTCAATTTTATGAATCTTATTTTAATTCATAAAAAATATTCTGCTAAGAGTCTGCATGACTATGAGTTGGTCATTGCTTTCAGGATATCACATGTAATTTTTGTTTTTATTGTTGATCAGTCCCTTTCAGCTACAGCCACATAGAGGCAAATGGGCCCAAACTCAAGAGCCTGTCTCCCTCTAGGAAATTATTTAACCATACACAGCCATGTATGCTTAGTTACCCTGCTGAACAGGACTTAATCCTCCTACTTAAAACCTCACACAGTTGGGACTGCAAGGGCTCAGTTTAAGTGTACGTGTTGTGGAAGTATGTGGGGGGAAAAAAGTCTTTCTTGTCCACAGAAGTGGTCAGAGGAAAATTTAAAGCATGAAATCAATTTACTGAATAAATACAGTGCAATATGTGTAGCAGGTGTATATCAAAAAAATCATGGCCAAGTGTTATTGATAAAGAACCCATTTCTTTTTATCTTTCGAAGGTTACCGAAAGGGGAAGAAAAATGACAGAAGGGAAATAATGTTAATGCTATTTCTTTTGTCAGCTATTTTTTCTCCTTCTCCTTTGATTTTTATTTTATTGTAGTTCAGTTTTGTATCTATGTAAGTAATATGTCGGCTGCTGACAAAATCACTTTTCCTTGGCCTCATTCAAAACACTGGCAAATAAATGAATCATCAGAAAAACCTCTTTAGTTTTCACTGAGGGGAAGACGTTCAAATGCATTGACAAAGTTAATTCTTTTAGGATTAAAAATATCATTCACGTCCCAGATCCACCTTGACATTTCCTTGTCCATTTGTTTATGAAAAATTGTGAAAGAACTGAACAGATGTCAACTATGGAAGCAACTACTGCAGAAAACCCAATGCAAAATTATCAGGCAAAATTTGCCTGTGTTACCTTGATTGCTCCCCAGAGCCAGCAAGATACTATATACTGGTCATAGCTTATCAGCATTATAGAATTCATTAAGGCATTTTATTCATTAATTAAGGCATTCATTAATCTATTTAAAGCAAGGGAGTTTTGCTTTTAAAATTACTTATAAAGTAAGCTCACCACCCTCCACATGGTTGATTATCTTTGTGTCTGGTTTCAGTCAAGAGTAGTGGAAAGCTTGGTAGTTTACTTCTCACTAAGTCAGCTATAACAAATTCTGCTTTTTTACCAGCTCAGTATATAAACACATAAATGGCAGTATAGGATCTAGTCTAGTATCTTGAGTCACTTCCCCAGAGATACTGCTTTAAGTTTTCATTAATCCTACTCTATTCCACAGTCCTGTATCTTGGTGTTTGGTGTCCTGTTTGGAGGACACCCTGTGTCCTTGGTGGTGGTTTGTATTGAATAGCTCTAAAGAGATTTTGTTTCTTTGCATTTGTCAGTTGACTTTTGGAGTATAAAAGCCAACTTTTTGCATCTATGATAATCTGTAATGTAACAAGTAGATGAACATCTTACCTGTGTCTTCTGTAGAGTATCTTCTTTGGATAGTTTTAAGCCTGCCACCTGTTAGTTTCACTTAATTCACTTATAGGGTAAGAGTGAAAAAGAAACTCCTACACACTTGTTGATAAAACTCGAGTTTTTAGACAGGTTTGGGTTTTTTTAGAGTTTCTGGTCCACCTATATGCATTCATTTCTTTGTCTTTTTTTTTGTAATTTTACTTTTTTTCTTTGATAACTTCTCTCATCCTGGTAGCCTTTATCCAAACACAGCTACATTATGCAATATTATTACTTTTCTTCTATATGAATTTTGACATGCAAGTGGAGAAAAGGAGTCAGAACTTCAAATGGAATTCAAGATGCAGGTATGTAATGGATTCATACAGCAGCATAATGACTTTTTTATTATTATTGTTTTGTTCTCGATTACATTCCTAACAACTTCTAACATCTCATTTGCTTTTCTTCACTGCTGTAGTGTATTGAACTGACACTTCCATGGATTTCTTTCTCATATTCTTAAGAGCTTTTCTCAAATATTAATACTTGGCTCAGAAAACTTCATTATATATATGACTTTTACTTATTTCTTATGTGATTCACTTGCACATAATGTCATTTATATGCCATTTCATTTCCAGGTCCCTTGGTATTGAGTGGCTTTTCTTTTTACAATTAACACTCATTTCTTGTCTTTCCTCCTGTTATTATCATCAGCAAACTTTGTCCTATAACTCGATCCAGATCATTTATAAATATAGAGAGTAACAGTCTGTGTCAGAGACTCCTGGAAGTTTTATTTATGATGTATCTTGACTGTGGAATCTTTTCTTTTCTTTCCTGTAGTTTAAAAACTTTCTCATCCATATGAGGACATTACCTCCTTTACTATCACAGCTGTATTTCAAGAGTGTGTAGAGAAGGATCTTACTAAATGCCTTCTGAAAATCAGGATAAGTCTGTGCTGTCATGGCACTGAGAAGGAAAGTGTAGAGGGGCCAGGTGTGGTTCCATCCTTCCCATTCTCCTGCCTAACAAAGCAGTTATCTGTGTCTGGCACAAGAAGTCATCAGTGTTTGTGCAACTGAAAGGCTAACAATGGCTTGGCTACAGTACCGTCCCCACACTTTGCACAATAGTAGACAATGAGGTATAAATGTTAGCCCTATTTTGGACCTAATCTGTGGGACAAAAACTCAACACCAAGCCTAAGGACACACTGACAGGTTTTCTCGATGCCCTCCCCAAAAGGGAGTCTTCTGGTAGGATTTTAGACTTTGTCTATGCCAAGTGTTTTCCCCAGTCGATTCCAGTTGTGATTGCAGTCATGTTTTAGAGCTGCTTAGTGCATTTATCACCAGCAATCTTAAAGAATCTGTTATCTGTGTATGAAATAAACCATGCTATTCATGCATCTGATGGCTTCTTTTGATTTCAGCTGGACCTACAGCAGACAGGCTGTTCACGAATCTGGTGTCAGACCTATAGTCACATTGAAATTGGTATACCAATTAAGATGCAAGTCCAGCCACCTCTAAACTCTCTATTATCTGAGGACCAGCTAAAACACAAGAGAATTCATCTCTTAACAGATTTAGCATTCACTACATGCAACGTGATGCAGCACAATTTGTAAGTCCATTTTTTTTTTTTTCAGTAGCTTCAGACAGCAGATACAGTGACAAATCCCTGTAAGCCACCAACAGACCCTTGAGAAGGAGATCAGCCAACTTGTTGCACTCAGAAGGAACTTGATGTGACAAATGCAACCTCAGAGCAGGAAGAAACTCAGAATCCTCACAGAATTTACCAGTGACCCAGTTTAAGACATCCCCTGCAAAGAGTCTTTGCTTTCATATATAAACTACTGCCTAAATTCCTTCTGAATTTATTGGAGATGCAGTTTAGAATCAGATTCACACCAGTTGCTATAATATTTCCAAAATTAATGCTGAGGAAAAAACAATACTGATAAATACTGAGGAAATAGAATATTTTAAATCCTTCTTCTCTCTCTGGATTAAGTATATGAATTTTTCCCTTTTTAGACACAGAGGAAAGAAGCCTGAGCTGGTGAAAGCTATCTAATTCCTAAGAGCCAGATCCCCTTGAGCTCAGGGAGCTTTGGAGTCTAGAAGTCTCCAGCAATGCTCGAGTGAGTTACCTATCTCCAAAGGTGCAATTTACCTCATTCATCCATTGATGTCCCAGACCTTCCCCTAGCTGGTGGCCTAGACTAGAAGCAGAGTTGCACCATCTTTCTCCTTCAGTGCTTCTTAAAAGTAACCTTAAGTGTTACCTGGCTCAACAGGTTGACTATTATGAATCATATTTTTGGTCCTTAGGGTGGGAAGAGCTTAGACTCACAACTCTGTATTGGCAACTCTGCGCATTTCAACACAGAGTATTCTAAAAGCAGGCCAGTGATGGTAACGTGAGTCACTGAAAGTCAAAAAAGTACTCTGAATGTGCTGGGAAGTTGAATCGTATTCCAGCTGGACCAGTGTTGCCAGCTCCTAGGTATCTTTCTCACTCTAGCCACAACACTACAAAAGCAGCTGCAAAACTACTTTGTGTTCTATGCTGATAGAAAGAATCAGCCTTAGAGGAACTCCTGGGGTTGCCAGGCTGGAGACTGGGCCTACCAGCTGTGATAATCCATGTAGAGTATGAAGGTAAAGAAACACAGGGGCATAAGATTACCAATGCTAAAATAATTGCTTTTATGTTTAAAGAAGGCAGCTCTGCATGAGCTGTACAGCTTCTGAGATAAACAGACATGTATGATTGTGCCAGTGCAATTTTGTGAGAGGTGGGAGAGGTGAAATGAGAGTTTTTGTCCCTCAAGGAACCGTTCCTGAGGCCCATATCAACAGAGGCATATGTACTGTGAAAAGCCATGTAGCTTGACCCATCAAAGGAATAATTTAATCTTCAGAATTTTCAATTTCATGTCTCTCTGAACCACTTAAGTTCAATTCTTTTAATTAACATTTAAATGAGATTACAATTCCCTGTTTGAGTTTTCAAAGGTCATTAGGACTTCATGGCATTAGGCAACGTCCTTTTCATATCAAAGGATTTAAGAAATCTTCTCACATCCAGGCATTTTATACCTTCTCAGTGCTGTTGATTTGGATTTATTTTGTAGCTTCCTCTTTAACTACTGATTGTACCTCTGCTTGATAAGTAACACAGCCAGAAAAGCGTGCACAGGCCATGTTTCACCAGAAGTTATGTAAATAGAAACTCCACTGTCAAAAGTAATTTCCATACTGTATAAAGCAAAGCTCAGAACTACTCTTTCTAAACACACCTGTCTTTACTGCTTTCCTTATTTTTCACGGAAGGTTTGTCTGTCCCCCATTTCTATGTTTTTAATCCCATTAGTAATAGGCTCTGTGTCCTCATTTGTCTGCTCCTTCTTCTTCTGAGAGACCCAAGTATACAAAGTATAGTAACATTTCTCAACAAGATATAAGCTTGTGCTATAAGATATAAGCCAGCATATAAACCAGGGGCTCTACAAAGGGCTGTGTGTGTAAAAGCTGTAGGTGGCAGTCACCATTACAGTCAGGGGGCATTCAGCACTGCTGCCCTTGCAAGACCTTTTGTTTGGCTCTCAACTATGTCCTGACCTGCTAACAGATGTCTGTATGAGATAGCTCAGTGAAAGTATCTTCTCTCTGCTGTTTGTAATGGTCAAAGACTCTGCTACACACGCATGAATTTCAACAGGGAATCAGCAGAGGCACCTTTCTTAGATGTGATGAGTGACTTAATAATACCTGAATTTTAGTTGCCTCAAAGAGAAAAAATTAGGAAGTGGTTGTATTGGTTTAGCAAGGCAAAGTTTTGGTAGAGATGAGATTACTGCAGTGACTTCTGCAGAAGCTGCTAGAACTGTCCCCTGTGTGCAATAGGACCAATGCCAGCAGGCTCCAGTACAGACCCACTGTTGGCCAAGCTGCTCAGTGATGGTGGCAGCATCCTTGTGATAAGTTATTTAAGAAGGGAAAAGACCTGCTGTGCAACAGCAATTACAGGTGAAGAGAGGAGTGAGTATCTGTGAGTTAAACAACTCTGAAGACATAGAAGTTAGTGAAGAAGAAGTTGGAGGAGGTGATCCAGGTGCTGGAGCAGTTGATTCACCTGCAGCCCATAGTGTGGAACGTGGTGAGGAAGGTTGTCCCCCTGCAGTCGATACAGGTTAATGGTGGAGCAAATATCCACCTGCAGCCCATGCAAGACTGCACACTGGAGCAGGTGGATGCCCAAAGGAGACTGTCACCTTCTGGGAAGCCTACTCAGGAGCAGGCTCCTGGCAGGATCTGTGGTCCCGTGGAGAGAGAGGAGCCCGTGTTGAATCAAGTTTGCTGGCAAGACTTGTGACCCTGCTGGGGACCCAAGCTGGAGCAGTCTGTTCCTGAATAATTACACCCCAGGGAAGGGATCCACGCTGGATCAGTTAATGAAAAACTGAAGCCTGTGGGAAGGATTCACTTTAAAGAAGGTCACAGAATCACAGACTGTTAGAGATTGGAAGGGACTTCGAAAGATCACCTAGTCCAATCCCCATGCCAGAGCAGGATCACCTAGATCAGGTCAGACAGGAATGCATCCAGGCGGGTCTTGACTGCCTCCAGAGAAGGAGACCCCACAACCTGGGCAGCCCATTCCAGTGGGCCTACACTGCCTCTAGTGTTAGTTTTAACTGAAACGTATTTGAAGAAGCCCTTTCTGTTGTCCTTGACCTCTCCTGCAAGGTTTAATTCCAAGGAGGCCTTAGCTTTCCTGGTTGCCTCCCTACATCCTCTGACAACAGTCTTACATTCCTCCCAAGTGGCCAGCCCTGCTTTCCATGATCTGTAGATTCTCTTCTTCCACTTGAGTTTGCCCAGCAGTTCCCTTCTTAACCATGAGGGTCTCCTGACTCTCTTTCTTGACTTCCTACCTGTTAGAATGTTCTGATCTTGAGCTTGGAAGAAGTGGTCCTTGAAAGTTAACCAGCTATCTTGGCCTCCTTTGCCTTCTAGTACTGTGTCCCATGGGATGTCCTCTAGCAATTGCTTGAAAAGGCCAAAGTTGGCCATGCTGAAGTCCAGGGTTATCATTCTGCTTGTTATTGTGTTCCTGCCACATGAGATCCTGAACTCCACCATCTCATGGTCACTGCAACCAAG